>CM042747.1:1052128-1068723 GCA_022496165.2 Catalaphyllia jardinei
TCAAAGTGAAGAATGATCCTCGCAGTAAATTTTCCAATTTAAGCAATCGGAAAGAAGAAGCCTGAAAAATACAGGGCTTTAAGGGGATTTTTTTTCAGGCTTCTTCTTTCCAATTGCTTAAATTGGAAAATTTGCTGCGAGGATCATTCTTCACTTTGATCTATAACCGCAGTTCAAATATATGAATTATTTCATATATACTTCGCATCATTTCACTCCTCAGGGGAGAATGAACTCAATAAATTGACCTCGCTCCCAATGTGTGGCTTCATAGCTCAGTAGCTAGAGCATTGTACCGTTGCAGTTATGTCCTATATGGCAGACATGTCCTCTGACGTAATAGGATATACTGAGCCAATCATATCATGGGTTCTATCTAATAATATGCAGCCATAAGACTGGTAACTGATCTCCGTTCTAAGAAGACACTGTCACAACGCAATTTCATTGGAAGAAACAACGACACATACAATTGGTCAAAACGTTTAAGACATATCTGCCACGCAGGACACAACTGCAACGCTACAGAGCATCGCACCGGTATCGCGGAGGTCATGGGTTCGAATCCCGTTGAAGCCCTGATTTTTTTTCAGGCTTCTTCTTTCCAATTGCTTAAATTGGAAAATTTACTGCGAGGATCAATCTTCACTTTGATCTACAACCGCAGTTGAAATATATGAATTATTTCATATATACTTCGCATCGTTTCACTCCTCACGGGAGAATTAACTCAATAAATTGACCTCGCTCCCAATGTGTGGCTTCATAGCTTAGTTGGTAGAGCATCGCACCGGTATCGCGGAGGTCATGGGTTCGAATCCCGTTGAAGCCCCGACTTTTTTTTTTCAGGCTTCTTCTTTCAAATTGCTTAAATTGGAAATTTTACTGCGAGGATCATACTTCACTTTCATATTATTTCTATCGTTATATTCCTTATTGTATCTCTAAGTTAGTGCGCGCGCTGTGATTGGTCAATTTAGCGGGCCGTACTCTCCCGCACGGCCCGCTAAAATTTAAAGTTGTTTGCGTTGCCAAACTGTTTCGTTATTTATCGCCAAAATTTCTTAACTTATTTAGCAAGTAAACGTTTAAAACTTTCTTTTACTCTAAATTGTGTGCTAAAGCGTAGTAACGTCGGCTTAAAAACGATTTCAATTTGACTCGTTTCGCTTTCGACCTGCTTCAGAAATTTGAAGCCGTTCCTCGTGGATAAAAATCGTTCCCGAACTCGTCAGACACACAATAGAGATATAATAAACATCTTACTAACCTCGTCTTCTCGGTCCGTACTGTAAGTTACGGGTCCTCTAGCTTTTCTTCCCCTACGTTTTATGGCCCGCGCGCTTCGCGCTTGGGCCATAAATCGAAGGGGGAAAAACTCGGTCCGTTACTTACGGTACGGACCTCAAACTCGGTTAATCAGAGGTATATACAAACTCTTATGATAACGCTGTTACGCAATGTCATGTCGACGGTGCTTAAAGAGCTTGGGCTACCTGTGATATAACTGAATATTTCGGATTGAAAGCCTGAGGATCAATCCAAGGAATGGAAAAAGGAAAAGAAAAGTAGAGGAGTGCAGAAGGAAAGTTATGGTTGTGGAGGAAAAATAAGGTTAAACTTCCTCTTACACTTCAGGTAATTTAAAATTGACTTAAACAGTTTTTGTGTATAAGAACAGGGTAATTCAACAACGCTTACTCTTCGGTTTCTCTCGGAAACCCAGAAACAGCTATAATTCTCATATATGTCATCGAATCGGCGAATACATTTCTTTCTTGCAAAAAAAATCGGACGTCACAATTGCGGAGGTTAATTTTCCGACACTTTTTATCTCATTTCGGACAATTTTCGAACAGCAATTTCGGATATTGTGAGGAAACATAGTTAGAGTAAATTTACACCTACAAAACACGAATAATACTAAGAATTATGATATTTGTACTCTACTATAGAGATCCGCTGACGAGGAAATAACGCTATTTAGTATAAATTTACCGTAGTCCATTGTGAATCCGTGAATTTGATTGGCTAAATTACCGTCGACTCTCTGCTGATAGTCAACAGTTACGCATCAGCACACATCGCGCGAACCTGATGTAACGTAATAAAACAGTTCTTTTCTACGCGTTACTTGACATTTTTTTCTCTTTATGCAAATTAGTCGTTCATACCAAATCCTTGGGTCTTACCATAGATGCTCACCTCTCTTGGGGTAAACATGTTGAAGAGATTTGCAAGAAAGTCTCTTCAGCTTTAGGCGCCCTAAAACGCGTGCGACCGTTTATATCCAAAGAAACTGCAATTCTAATTTATAACACCTTAATTATGCCTCATTTTGATTACTGCAGCCCCGTCTGGGACTGTTTGAGTGGTTACTTGAGTGATAAGCTCCAAAAATTACAGAATCGCGCAGCCAGAGTTATTACTAAATCATCCTTTGATGCGAGCTCAAACCACCTTCTTTCCACCCTCAACTGGGAGAAGCTATCTCTTCGCCGAAAGAAACAAAAAGCCTTAATGATGTATAAAACCATGAATGACCTTGCTCCGGAATATCTACAAAGTCTTTTCTCTCAGCGTCACTCTGCTTACAACTTAAGAAACTCTGCGGGAAGGCTGACCCTGTCCAAACCAAGCACCAATTATTTGAAACGAAGCTTCTCTTACAGCGGGGCCATGCTATGGAATAACTTGCCCAAAAACTTAAAAAATGCTGCATCCGTTGAGCATTTTAAGCGAAATATCAAGAAGGTAGCTGATATATCGGATTCCCACACGGCAATCATGTAAAGCAGTTGTAATTAGTCTTAGTTTTTAACTTAGCTTAACTGATGATTTTCCGTGAATAAATAAAGATTTACATACATACATACATGAGACTACGGTAAATTTATACTAAAACAATTAGACTACTCGCCCTCATTTTCTACGAGCGATAGTCAACTCGGCTGCGCCTCGTTGACTATCTGCTCGTAGAAAACTCGGGCTCGTAGTCTAATTGTTAAATAGTCGTTACGTGTCCCAAGCAGTGTCAAACAGAGTTCACGTCATAACGGCTGGAAACTAGGAGCTTGAGAGTGAATGTAAAATGTTATATTGTGCTGTAAGTAATTTGAACGCTTAACATTTCGGACGGTTTATTTTCAGATATTGATTTTGTCCGAAATTAAAATGGTCCGAAATTTTCTGCAAATAATATACTTGAACATCTTTGAAAATAACTTACCTTTAAAGTCTCGCCTATTTTCTTTCAGGATGTTGCCTCCAGTGCTACCAGTGTTTAAGTGCCAGGGATTGGGATGACTGTGACGGTAGAAAGAACAAGGTAAGAAGCTGGGGCGGGTCTATATACGCCAAGGTTGCACCAATACTGATGGATGGTGCAAAGATATTCTGAAAAAAGACGTCTGCGCTGACCACTGTGAAGCCTACTGCTGCGGCAAGGATCTGTGTAATGGAGCAGCGGTATCTCTGACAAGCGTCGTTGTCCTTGTGACATGCGTATTGGTGGCTCTTCGTCGTTAAGCTGGGCTGGGCCGTATCGCCACAGGCAGATAAAATGAAGTTTGCTCGAGTTGAAGAACATTACCGGAAAGAACGTAGTTTTAGTGTAGAACGCTTCTGTCTCAGTGCATATCTTTAAACTTGAAGTCTTTAAACTTAGACATAATTAACCTCTGTTCGAGGGTGTCAGTGGGGTTTAACACTTAAAAGTTGGAAATTTTAACCTTTAGCTGTAAAGAAATATTCGTAAATAATTTTTGCCAAGAAGTAAACGTGTCATGACCTTTTGTCAATACTTTTTGTCTTTTTGTGTACTGGAATGCTCCTAAGACGCGTTTTGCAATAATCTATACAGTTTTAATTTTTTTAATCAACAGCGATTTACATTAACATATAGAGGCAAAAACTAGCGATAAAGGAGTCCGACGTTTCAGCGACATTTTGGCGCCATTGTCAAGGAAAACTAAATTAAATATGCGATTTCAAGAGTAAGGAAGCGTCCAGAGTCATTAATTTGCATAAGTTGGACAAAGACCTTAGCGCAAATAGAGTATGATTGTACGTTTAGACATGGTCGTAATTATTTAATGAGTAACATCTCGTTAACAAGACAAACAATCTTGTTCTGGCTTTTTTTCAACACCTTAAAGCAATTGCGAAAGGTCATCCGGAACCCTGCCAGCGTGTCTGTTATCGTAGTATTTGCGCACTGACGAGGTCTTGTTTCTATGTCCATCGACGCGTACGAACAGATGTCCACGGGTGTATCCGACATAACCATCACCCCACTGGTCACACTTGAAATGATATACAACGCATTGTTGACGAAAGTCGTGGATTCATACTCTGGCACTCCTTCTCGTACACCTATAACATAAGTGCCTCCCCCAGTATCTCTTCGCCTGTCGGGAACTCCTGAGCAATCTTGCACTGGTTGAACAGTAGTCTGGAGCTTCACAATGAAATCTTTTAACTGCGTCTTCACGATATTAGTAGACTTCGGGGCCGAGTTGTTTAAAGCCCGATTAAGTTAACCAAGGGTTAGCAAGAATTTTGATTTGACTTTTGTAACTTTTTGGTGTCGTGTTCTGTTTATATTGTTTGCCCTTCAGTTTTGACCTCTAGTAATCTCAAACTACACCAAACATTGGAGGTGAAAATCACTTTTAAATTGGAAAACGTATTGCTTCAGTTAACGTTTAACCCTGGGTTAACGTCAACCGGCTTTCAAACAACCCGGCCCTGGTCTTTAAAGGGTCTAACGACCCAAATAGTGCTTTCTGTCGTAGCTTTAGACCGCAATGAAGACGGGTCAGCGACCCTTAAATTTAGGAAGGTTTAAACAGTGGAGTCCACATGGTGTTGGGGATACTTCAGTTTAGAGAAACTTCAGTCGCTCGCACTCCTCAGTGAAGTAAGACCATGACGAAGACAGGTGATATGCGGGATCGAGCATAGTTGTTAGTAGGCCACGCTTGTACCTATTGTCATGACCGTAGTAATGGAGAAGCAGACCACTATTTGTTGGCTTCACGAACTCTTTAGTTTCAATACGGGGTGCTTGGTTTAGGAGTTGAATACCGAGGAAGGGAAGCATTCCACCCTTTTCGAACTCCATAGTGAACTTAATGACGAGGTGGGAGCTGAGGGCGTAGAGGAAGCCCCTAGCTGTAGATAAATCAGGCATCACGGTGAGTGTGTCGTCACTGGTGTCACTTGGGATCTGTAACTCATAAACAATTCATTAAGTTTAAACATGGTAAAAGTCATGACCATGACGGTACTTGGACAGCTGATTTTTTAAATGTTTCTACAATTTTATTTTTTGGTTTCTCTTTAGTTTTAGTTCCGATCGAGAAGATATATCAAATACTCAAAACTCTGTTTGAAGACCTTTCCAAATACATCAAAATTTGTCAAAAATACTCCGCTCCTAGCGTGCGTACGTCAGCTGTCTTCTCTGTCGTGACGGCTTCTCTCCAGATTGCTGCTTGATAATTTGCTCTTGTAACGCGACGCCAAAAAGTTGAATTGCATGGCCGCAAAGCCTCTTTTGCAGTGAACCTTGAAACACAGCGGAACCATACTCTCCTTCTCGTACAACTATAACAGTAGTGCCTCCTCCAGTATCTCTTCAGATACGGTTTACTCCTTCCCAATTCTCGCCATAGCTCAGACATACCTTTAACTGTATTGAAGAATTAGAAGCTGAACTGCTTTCCGCTTCCCCTTACCAGTGAGTATCACAGCCTGTGATCGTGTTTAAGTCAATTAGGACTTCATGAAGCAGTGCTTGTGCCTCTCCCATTCTTCATGCAGCACATTCCAAGGCCTCCCATGTGCCGAGAATGAAGAACCATTTTAGCCATTTCAGCCTCTTCATGATTACACCTTATCTCAGGAACTGGTTTGCATGTGGCTGCGTCTTAGTCTCCAGCACATATCTTCGATTGTAACGTACATGATCGGGTCACTGAGTGTTGCGAGTTCGAATGTTTTTAGTGGTGGGTAGTTTGTAGTCCAAACAGAACACAGGGATATCGGAAAACAGAACAAGGATATTTATTCCACACGAACGCAGTAATTCCACACAAGACTCCACAACAAGCACACGCTAAGCTTGTAACTACACTTGGACTTCCTTCACTCTTGTATAAACACACGGCCTCTGCCTAGATATCCATGTAACCTCTCTGTTACACTTCATGACCTCTGTCGATACTTTACAAAGCCTCCAAGCTTTACACACGACTTTCGTCACACTTCAGTAAATACTACTGACTCACGAGATTATTCTCTCAACACTCCTGGGAAATAAAACCATCTAAACACTACACCGATTCTCTTATATACTTTACGGCGAAAGATTCTAAAACTTTCCGGCTCTACTAAATAAAGAAACATTACAATAAGAAGCTATTTACAGTAACATACGCAAACGGCTTAAAATAGAATTACTGAGTCACGATGATACAGCACTAATTAAATATGCTAGAAGATTCGAGGCGAAATTAGCATATTCGCGAATCTTCACGTAAGTCACGCAACAATTTTTCGTAACACTGAGCCTGCCTCTGAATACTTTTTTCTTTCTGTGACACTAGGGAATTGGCAATGTCAGGCTTGTTTGCGGTGACACTGAAAAGCTTGAAGTATGTTCTTGTACTTTTTAGAGGTAGACGCCCTTTTAAATCTTTCGAAATTCATGATGGATACCTCGCAATAGACGTCGAACTCTATGTCTACGTGCCTGTTTCTGGTTCTCAATATCGACCCAAACACTCTCTTAGCGACCACGAGACACTCCAGAGGGCCGGGATATTCAACTTCTGCAAGACCACCATTCCACGTATAATGAAAATACTGGTCGCGTTCTCTGGGTATTTTTCGGTGATCGTGATGCGTCACTCTACCTGCTTTGAGGGTTTGGCTTTGCGCAGTTGTTTTTCGCGGGAGTCTACAAGGATCGGCAACAAAACAAGGAAGTATTAGACGAAGAGGATAGGTGATAACTTTATTGTAGTTGTGTAGTTTATAGCTCCCATAAGTTTAAAAATTTACATTTGAAAGGCGATTCGTTCACATTTATATGTAGAGTGGAAACCACTTTGGAGCCTTCCCCAAAAATCCAAGATGGCGGCAAAAAACCGATATGTGGTGCAACTTTTAAAATTCGATTACCAAAGTAAAAGCTACCGTTCTATCCGCTATCACGAATTTTTGTGATGTTTAATTGATAGTCAAGAATTAAGATAAGACATGTTTTGGATATTCCCCTCAAGTAAGCCATAAATCCTAATTTTCGGCTCTCAGTTGATGGACCATAAAAGTCTTTGAACGGAAAATAATATCGACAAGGTTCTGTCTCAGTTTTTCCACCTGAAGACGTTATGGAGAACTGAATTTCAACAAACGCGATTCGAAAGTATATGCAGATCCTTGTTTGTTTACCATTTACACGGAGAAACCGGTTCGTCGACGTTTGTGTAAATGGTAAGCAAAAATGAAGAATAAAAAAGCAGAAACCGATACAACGTAGGAAGTTTTTTTTCAAGGTGTACGATACTTCGGTTGGCCAAACCAGCCTTCTCCAGGTACAATGAGAATTTTACATTGGGATAGGCTACATGAAAACACGTCCCAATGTAAACTTCCCACTGTACCTGACGAAGGTTGGTTCGCCAGCTTAAATGCAGTACACTTTCAAATTGTATCATCCTACGTTGTATCGGTTTCTGCTTTTTTGTTCTTCATTTTATATGTAAAGCCGATTATATCATTATTGGTCCAACGTATACCAGCAATAATTCCTGGTGGTAACAAAAACAAATCTACCGAAATAGACTGGGGCGAGTTCGATCGTAATTCCACGAATTGCAAGTGGTAACACTAAAAGTAGAACATACACGTTATCATGGCGCAGCTGACCTGCGTTTACAGACAGTACTATATTGAAAACAAAATCCAGTTAATGTCATTAAAATTTCTGCAGTTCTATGATCAATTTACGGAATATGGGCAAACACTAGCTTGTTAGTTTTTAATCGCTTTGTGGCATGTTAAATTTTTAATCGGTTTGTGGAATGTTAAATTTTCTTTTGATATTATAGCTTGTTTGGTTTTTTGGACCCGCTGAATTTAAGAACCTCGCAATCGAAAGGGATCCACGAGACCAGCTTGTTACACATGCTAAAAACGCTTTTCAATAACGGTAACGAGTTAACGCATATACATGGAGATCTTCTGATGCATACTTTCACCAGACAAGCTGGTAAATGTGTGTGCGGGTGGCGTTGTCACAGTATTTCATACAAAACTAAACATATAGACAACTGTGGAACTAACTAAACAATGAGTAGGGTGGGAAAGCTGAAGACAGGGCTGAAAGGTCCTAGTCGATACACTTGGTGCTCCGTTCCAAGCCCTTAATTCTAAGGGAAAACGTTCATGTTCATTAACACGACGAAATAGGCTTTTTTCTATCGAAAGATTCACAGACGCAATGATATTTTGAACAAATAGCGTTTTTCTTCTTGTTTGCTTTCCGCATTTTCACAATGGCGGTGGCGGGGATTTGAGCTCAGGGGCCCTTTCCCCAAAAGCCGCGGAAACATTTCGGGTCCGTAAAGCCATAGCAAAATCTCGAACCTTACGATTGCAGAGCTGTTTTATTCACATATTCTTAATATTAACAGAGTTTTTCTTCATACAAGAAGTTTCAGGCGTATACACTTCTCAGATTTTAGATACAGATGCACTAAAAATGGCTTGGCGGGGGCCAAAAAGTTTCCGAGGCTTTTGAGAAACGGCCCCCAGACCCGAAACAAATACCAGCATTCAGTAGCTCGTACGCTTGTTAGAATAACTGAGTTAACAGCCACTGGGAGCTGCCTTTCAAGCCACGATGAAATCAATGACATTGGTATTTTTCTTCGTTTTGTTCTCCTGTATCTCCTGCGGTAAGATTTCGCATATTCTATTTGATGTGGCTTATGTTTAATTTAGGCCATTGTAATAATTTCTCACTGGATTTTCCGCGCTAAACGCACTGCGGATCGGCGCAGCAAACTGAAACATTCTGAGACACTTCCCAAGCACTCGTGACTCGAAGTACTTAAGGAATATCCCATTTGAATCCGGCTTGTTTTCCGAATTCAACTTACTCCTATTAGTATGTATTACCTTATGCCATTAAATTGTAATAAATAAATAAATAAATAAATGTCAATATCCCTGAATACGCTTGAATAACTCCAGGTGTAGGTCATGTTTTGCATGCTCCTTGCCGGGGCCAGGATTTCAGACGCGTTCCATTTGAATACTACACGTTTACTCGCTTGAATACTCTTCAATACTCACGTATGGCTTATGCGTATCAGTTCTAGGCTAGAACACTCGAACATATTTTCGCTTTGGTGAAGGTCAACACTTCGTCAAACCTTTTGTCAAGTCTTTTTTTACGGACTTTTTGGGTTTTGAAACTTTCAATTCGCCTTGATAGGGGGATCGACGGTCCCTTTTATTTCTCTTTTTTTCTCAATTATGGGAGCCCTTTTCATGGTTGGTTTTGCTCCTTTGCATTGAATTCTAATCAAACGTGGATGCGATTCAATTTCAGACTGAAACTACAAAACAGCCCGAGACAGCCGACGCATGAGCACTAGATTACATTGTAATGCAAATAAGAAAAGTCAACCGCAAAAATGGGTATTATTATGACTTGAACACGAATGAACATGCTAGGCGCTGAATTGGTAGACTAACTACGGACAATAAAGCCTCTTAAAATCAGCATATCCGGCATTTCTAGCCGTGCGCCTTGAATAATATGTTAACTCTTCAAATACTCTTGGATGCTTTCGTTTTGGCTCAATGCGAGTGTTAAACATATCTTCCCAAACAAACTTAAAGAAAACAGCGTGAAAGCATTGAAAATCTCCGCTAAAGCCTAAACTAAACTTATCACATATCCACTTACTCTCACAGTTATGATTTAATTTCCTTTTGGTGCTTCAAGCAGCAATCTGTTCACTAAAGATGAGCTGTAGAATGTTGGAATTGAGAAATATCACGCCAAGAATAGAAAGCCGGACAGCCTTAAGATGACAGAGGAAAACATAAAGGATGAGGAGAATATAAAGGTTGTAATCATGTCCAAATTCTGTTTTAATCGGTTTCACGGCACAGCGCATGTGCACGGCCTATGAGTTATTGACAAAGTGTGAGGTCTACATGGCTGGATATTGACCAAGTACTTCTTTGCGCGTTTATGGACCGAGACGTAGTGGTGGGCAATGAACTCACTAAAATTAATCAAATAATGTTTGTAATTAGCCACGTAGTATTGTAACGTTCTGTCACCTTTTATATATTTATTTTGTCACTTGTTAACATCCTGTAAGTGATGACGGACACTGAGTATCCGAAACACGTCTTCCAAATTTAAGAGTATGTGTGTTTTCTTTAAATGTGTAGTCTGCAATTCTTATAAAAAATACATTTTTTAATAACGAAATGCTTTTCTGTCTTGTAGTATCTTAGCCTTTAAGTGCTTATTACAATTACAAATATTGTAGGTTTTTTATAGTTTTTCTCAGGCCACAAGTTTTCAGACTACAAGTGTTTATTGTAATTGATTATCAGTGCAGAGTCCCTCTGGCAACAGCCTCGTAACTGAATGGGCCACCCTGTCTTCAAATAAAGTTTACTTCTTCTTCAGTTCTTCATTAATTTTTTTACTTTTTTAAGATTTCTGTGAAACAAATTAACCGTTAGCCATCAGTACATATCTAAACTATTACTGTTAACCATAAAAGCCACCCCCCATTGAGCCCTTCTGGTCGATCGGCGCATGAAATTCGGTGTTAGATATAAGAAATGTTCTTCAACTTAATATATTTTGTAGCGTCGCGAATGCTGGCTTAAGACAATAAACCTGAAATAAGCAAACTATTCAGTAACTATTTTTTGATACATTAGTCTGTTTAAAACGTGCTGCAGAGGACCTCTTAATTAACGATTAATAGAATATTGCAAAATCCGATATATACCGCAAGAAAAACTAAAATACTTGTTAGCCTCTCTTGTACTTTAGCTCTACTGTTTCATAACTTAACGGTGGAATGGAAGCTGTCAAATCAATGTGACTAGGCTCTCTTTATCAGCCCATTAATGAGATCCTTTCTCTCAGAAACAAGACTTCAAGAATTTTCCAGCAGCAAAAGGTTTACAACTTGACTAGCTCACAGATTGCTTGATAGCTTACTTGGTAGAACAGCGTTCTGATCGCAGAGGTCATGCGTTTGAATGCCACTCAAACATGAATATTTTTTTAGGCTTTAATTTTCGCAACAGCCGTCACAACTGCCTATATAATTTGTACACAGAACTGCCACGATCATTCATGTCTTTACAATCTGCTAGCGTAGCCATTTAGAATGTGTCAACTGCACAGTTGCTCATGAAATGAGGAGAAGTAAAATCGTCAGTAAACTCTGATTTTTAGCTGTAAATATAGACTCCCGGAACAATTATTGGACGCGGTTGGACGGCAAAATATCTGGATTTGTAGTCAGTGGCGAGCAATACCTCTTACTAACCGAGTTCGAGGTCCCTACCGTAAGTTACGGACCGAGTTTTTTTCCCCTTCGATTTATGGCCCGATTTATGGCCCGATTTATGGCCCGATTTATGGCCCAAGCGCGAAGTGCGCTGGCCATAAATCGTAGGGAAAAAACGAGGATCCGTAACTTACAGTACGGACCGAGAAGACGAGGTTAGTAACATATTTATTACATCTCTATTGTGTGTCTGACGAGTTCGGGAACAATTTTTATCCATGAGGAACGGCTTCAAATTTCTCAAGCAGGTCGAAAGCAAAACGAGTCAATTTGAAATCGTTTTTGAGTCGTTACTACGCTTTAGCACCAAATTTAGAGTAGAAGAAGGCTTTAAACCTTTACTTGCTAAATAAGTTAAGAAATTTTGGCGATAAATCACGCAACAGTTTGGCAACACAAGTAAATTTTAGCGGGCCGTGCAGGAGAGTACGGGCCGCTAAATTGACCAATCACAGCGCGCGTACTAACTAAGAGATATACCAATAACAATTATTTTTATTTTTATTTATTATTTTATTAAATAACTGATCTGGAAGACACGATATCTTACGACAACTGAATTCTATAATTGTTTGATCGTTATTCGATCACCGAGTCTATTTTCATGTATTTATCACTCTCTGACAGCTCAAGGATTCGATCTGCCATTTACACCCGAGAACTTGCTTACTGAATTACGCATGAGCAGAATAGTCCTTGCAGCAAGCACATTTAGACGGTATTATGCATTAGGGGTGGATCCAGGATTTTTCAAAGGCTGGTACATTGGGGTCATCAGAATCAATGGGGTATGTTCCCAAGATGTTAAATTTAGGAACTGGAACCTAATTGAAAGCCTTTTTACAAGAAGTACTAGTAATGCAACAAAGTAATGCGACAATGCAGTACCTGTCTAGAGTGTTTGCCTTTAACAGACTGCGGTTATCAACATGACAAAACAACGCATGTTGTAAAAACTTTGATTAAAGACTTAACGTTTATAACAACATGGGTTGCTTTGTCATGTTTGTAACCGCAGTTTGAACATTATTTCTGTTCAAAGCTGAAGTGGCCGAAGAATAAGAGTTTTTACAATTGAGTTTGCCTGTATTTCTGCCACAATATTCACGAACTATTTTTATTTTTCACTTCTCCAAAAGGGAGTGGTTAGCCAGCAAATCCATGTCCCCCATCCCCCATCTAAATCACATGAACTGACCATTATTTGCAGGTCACCTGGTGGGCGGGTCACTGAAAAGGAAAACAAATGTAGTAAATAACTGTTGTTTATGTAATTGTTTCTGAAGGTTTTACTGAATAACCTCTGAGATTGCACGGTCGAGTTCGATACTCGACTAATTAGCTGGAAGGAACGTCGGTCGTTTTAAATTTCTGCTGGTCACTTTTTTTTACAACAGCATAAATTAATTAGTTTGAAATATGTTTTAGTATATTTTATAAACTGTGCATTGCCACATAGTTTGTAGTGGATTAGCCGCACACCAACCGATTGTCGGATAGTGTGCGGTGAAACAAGACAATTAGGGAGTTTTAGCAAACCACGGCGGCGACGGCGACGGCGACGAGAGCGACACCAAACAAAAGGTTTAATGAGCCGAACAATGGTTTTGCAGGTGCGTTTTGAATGCTGGATCATTTCTTTGCCGTCCTCTGCAAAACAACAACGTGAAATGACCAAGTTTTACGTATTTTGGAGAACGCGAACCGCAATGGCTAATTTTTTGTATCTTCTTTTGGAACTGAACGCTGTCGGTGCATGTTTAGCCTGGGCACGTTTTTATACTGATAGGCCCACTGAGCAGATTTACACAGTTGCGACACTCGAAGGTAAAATACAAATACATTTTTTACAAGGCGTTGTCCCCGCCGTCGCCGCCTTCGTTGCTAAAACTCCCTAATTTGTCGGGCTCGCGGCCCGACAACTTTTAACTCGATTTGACCCCGACAAAAAAATCTGCAGTTCTGCGACAAAATATCGGCTATGTGCGTCAAATAACCAGCAGTTATTTCTAAGCGCAGTAATAGTCTGCACTCCGGTTATCCCGGAATATCACTCCCGTTAGCCTGGAAAACGCTCCGGTTAACATGCTTACGATGAGCTTTCAATGATGGAAATAATAATACGATTCAAAAAAAAAAAGTATACAGTCTGCAGCGTGGATTTTAGTAAACAATGATGCAAGGTCGATACTACGCAGAAAGCTTAACGGGGCAACGACATGATAGAGTCCAAACTGAAAGTTAAGAATTGCAACCGTGGACAGCTGTTTCGACCTCGTTGGGTCTCGATAGCGCGGTGTAGAAAGTTATGAAGTAATCAACTGATCGACTGATCTAACCTGAGTGTCAGGTTTTTTCTTTTTCTAAAGGAGAAAGAGAAGGGAAGATCATTCATACCCACTAAATGCAGATGGTGATGACCTCAGATGAAATACAAATCTTTGCCAATTCTTTTCTAATCATTGCTTTAACAGATCCTACGTAAGTCGGCAGCATTTTCGTTTGCGGTCCTCTGCATCATTGTGTTTAAACTGTCCTGTATTCAAGATGAGAGACCCTGGGAACGAGGTTGTCCTGCATTTTAGTTCATTTTACCCCGGGTCTGCAGTCAGCATTTTACTATCAGTCTGCATTTTACTCCCGGTCGCGGTCCTCAGTCTGCAGTTTACAGTCTACGCTGAACGGTTTTTATATTATTATTTCAGTTCACACGCGACATCGACATCGTCCGTCCTTCACTGACATTTCCAATAAATCGTTTTCGCTGTCACGAAATAAAAAAATAAATCAAAAACTATTCAGTGCAAAAAGCTAAGAAACTGTGATGTTATAGAAGATAAAGAAATAAGACAATTGTCCAAGTTTTAGGCCCCCAAACTTGAAATATTCGTCGAAATATTTCGCAGAAATTTACAGAGCCATATTGGTGTACCTCCATGGTACACCGATATGGCGGCCGGAAAATAGTGTAAACATCTGGAACTTACTTTAGCTATATCTAGGTGACTGATTATCAGTACTGAAAAACAAGTATTTACATAAGCACTTTTCCTAATGCTCTAACTTCTAAAAGGGCTCAAAATCATGAGATAAGTACACATTTTTCAACAAATTCGATCGTAGCCTTGTGTCACGCACCTACATTATCCGGAAATTCAAAATGCTCTGGTTTCCAAACGAAAAACGGTATTGAGCTGTAAACTTGTAAACAGATATAAAGATGCTGCCTCTTATACCTGATGAGTGGACTGTGGAAAGTGATGACGTCACGTGAAAACGATCTATATTCAAGAGTCCAGGCCAGTTTGTACTTACAAGCACCGGGAGAGCTGGGGCGAGATTATTTCCGCCATTTCTATAAGGCTTGGTTACCCATCCGCGTTCATCAGCTTGTATTTCACATGCATTGCGTCCGACTGCAATCGATGAAGAGCTACATCTACATGTATTTTGCGAAATATACTCCTTCACATCTTCCAAGCCTTTGCTTTTAAAATGTCTTTTTCACCCGGTGACTTAATCTGGGCAAAGATGCGAGGATATCCGCATTGGCCTGCGCGGGTAAGCTCATTATATTTTGAAATCAAAGCAGATGAACGTGAAGGCTTATTTTTCGTCGTTGTGCTTATGTTGAAGCTGAGTGGAAACTCGAAGGGTTATGATTTCGTTTGAGGTTTTCCTGTCTCTGTTTAGATTGATCTTCCTGCACCAGATGAGAAGATTCCGCCCAAGAAATTTCCAATTTTCTTCTTTGGAACACACGAAACGTAAGTTACTAAGACTACTGAACAAGTTTATTAGCTTGCAATATTCTGGCTGGAATCTTGTTTGTAGTCTTGTTGAGATAAGATGTAATATTTTATCATGTTTATTTTGTGTATGTTTTGGAGATCACTTGACAATCTTGCGTATGCAATTTTCTAAAACTCCACTTGTGTGAAGCTGGTGCACTGTACCATATATTTGTAACACAATTTTTTAAAGTTCTGTCAAAATTTCTCGAGGCTTTGCAGTTGTAATGCACCTATCGGTGTCAAGCCCGAGGGGGTGGGGGGTGGGCATAGGGTGAGGATTTTGGCATCTCCTAAAAAATATTATTAAAATCCCCACCCCTGGGCGAAAAAGAATTGTCAAAAAATAAATATTTAGCTGAGGCTATCACCCAAGTGACCATCATTTTTTGTTTGACAAAAAAAAAGGTAGACAATTGATCAAACTTGTTGAAATGACAGTCGACACTAGGTCAAATTTTGATTCTTGTAAATATGTGCTGTCAGAATACTAGAAAACCACATACAGGTATGTCATTTGCTATCATACCAGTGTCTGCTGAAAAACTTCATGGGTCTGACGTCATGTTCAGTCCATTACTTAAACATGCACATTGAAAAGGATTGTCAGGAAAAATTAGGGAACCCATGATGCTTTTATGGCGCAGTGACCCATGAACAGGGTTGCAAAGGCTCCCATCCAGTTTTCAGTCTTGTAAGATCCTTAAGCGAGTAATCTTCCAAGGGGAGTGAACATTGTCTATCTTAGCATGTGTCAAAATAATACAAAAACAGATAGAACAAGAAGTGATGTTTGAAAGTTGTTGAAATGCACCTTCCTCTCTAAAGGCTACTTAATATCTATATTAATAGACTTCCTCAAAACCATGCAAGCAAACTGTCACAGCAAAATATCAAATACTGTTTGGGTTTACCTTAGAAGTGACAAGCTAGACAAAGCAAAGTTCTTAAATTTCCATTTTAATGAAGGCCCATATACATGTAGATGTCCTGAGTGATCATGCTCTTTGTACCATTTGTGATACAATCAATTTAAGTGTCACCAGATATTTTTGATATGCATTTAGTAGAGCTAGGATAGATCTATCCCGACAATGGTCGGTTTTGGATATCAACAGCAGTCTGATACAGCACATTGAAAATTATCAGTTTTGGCACAAAAATGGTGGCAAATGGC
>CM042747.1:1076233-1093733 GCA_022496165.2 Catalaphyllia jardinei
GTGAAGGTTGTAGAAATTCCTATGACTAAGCCGATTTCTTTCTCAGAATAATCGCAGCATATCCTGGAACTTCGAAACGCTTTGAAACCCTAGACACAACCAGAATTATGGTGGACGTCAATCATCTCATTCGCATGCATGAATGACCCCGGAAGCTAGCAAATCTACACGCAAACAAGTTATTTCTGCAGGTGTTCGTCTTGGAGCTACGCACTAAACGAGACTCAAACATGTTAAAATCCATATTATGTGGTTATGAGTTATTATTTTTATAGAATTAAGTTTTGTTCAGTCAGTGCAGAAACAATTTGTATGCGTGTAGATTAATTTGCTTGCTCTCGGGTTCATTCATGCATGCAATTGGCCGTTGAAAAACCCGACAAACGTTTTCATTTATAGATTTCAAGGATGCAGTTAGTAAGTTAGTGAGCTAGCCTTACATATCGAAAGTAAAATGATAATTTTTACGAGTGGACCGCTGCAAGGTTTCACTTTTTCAGCTAAATTCTGTATACAGTCGGCCAGGAGGTGGAGATGATTGACGTCCATCAAAACTTAGGTTTTGTCTAGACTTTTTTGCGCTGAAGGTCGCGTGCGATTTTCAAGGAGAATTTAAACATCCTACAAGCAGTTTCGTCAAAACAGCTTGGCACAAAATATCTTGTTGTCATAAATTAATCATGATGTGATGCGGTCATGGTCAACATCCTTGAACATGAGTGAACAGTTTATTGTGTAGACCTCAGTACGTATTTTAGAACAAAAGTTTTTAAGCTTATTAGCTTTTGGCAAAATACTCTAATCTAGTAGCTCATGTTGACTCATCCCTCTACAATACTTCCTAAATGTCATAAAAACATGTACCACATAACCTTCACTCGCAGCACTTCACTTTCCAATGGAAACTGCTAGTAAAGATGTAATACATAAGACCTATGTAAGTTAAATTATTACACGACTCAGGCACTCAGAGGGCCAGTAACTAAAATCAACCAATCAAAATGCTCTATTGTATGTCCAATATTCTCTAAGTATTGGACCGGGCATTGTCCCGAATGATCCCGCACTTTTGAAAAACCTTTAAAGCTTCTTCATGCAGTCGTGTAAGAAGTCTCTAATTAACCAAGCTTGCTAGGTACCGTACTGGGAGAATATCGGCCCTCGCGCTTGGTTAATAAGATATATATATCGACCAGCACGTGGACATTTGGAAGTGCCAGCATACAGATCAGGCTAATGATGTTGTTTTGTTTAAAACTGCTTCCATTCATCTCCTCACTTCTGGATCCTCACTGTTTTTATTATACCCTGTCATAGGACGTTCCAAGATGTTTAAAAATTATCACTCAGATCTCAGAGATGGAAATCAACCCAGATATTATAAAAAAGAACCCTGAAATAGTTCAGACCATCAAAAGGGTAGGTAATGCATACATGCAGTGATCCTTTTGATATAATTTTTTTTTCCATTTTTAGCATTGTCTGAAACAATTCTGTGGACTTATTTTTCGTCTTCCAGATAAGAAATTACAAACAGAATTCTAAAGTGCGAGAGAAAGCGAGTCAGCTTTACACACAGTTTAAGTCTTTGTTTCGAGTTACTGGAGCAGGTGAGCGAGTTAAATGATCTGCTTCCTACAGTTTAAATTTAAGACGTTCTTGACCGGTAGTGATATACACTGTACACTCGGTAACAAATTTGATATAAAATTAAGTTTGTAAAGAATATTTTACGATCAGTATTTTCTATGCCGATCGTCGATCAGTAAGTTAGCGATGAGATATATTAGTAATTGTTTTCGGGGTTTTAAAGCCGTTTAGTTGATCGGGTATTGTACACTATTCCTGTCTACTCTACACTGAGCATTTTTTTTAATCCTGTCGGTAGCCTATCGGAAGCTTGTCGGTAACCTGTCGGCCGACAGCTCACCGACAGTCGGTTTCGGGAGCTCATCTTCACAATTACCAATTCAAGGTGATATTCTTACGTCGTACATTCACTCTACTGTGTACGGTATCCACTCCATTTCTACTGTAAGAAGATTCCAACAATTTTTTCCAATCAGGAGGAGCTTCTTCTTTTATGAGGAGCTACTTTTTATTAGGTGGTCGCGTGCCCGCTGAGTGGTCTGTGTACCAGTACATGTACAGCTGTAGCTGTAGTTTCTTGGTAGACCCTGGTTCAGCTCCACGATCGTGTCTTGTAAATGGCCATCTGGTCTTTCTTCCACCAGTTGGGATTTTTAAGCCTATGAAGTTCATTTGCAATGTTTGTTTCGTTCAGTTTATATGGCATGTTTGTGAGCTAGCTAGGTGTACCTAACTGTTTTGACCACAATAAACATTCAACATTTAACTTTTATATAACTGAAACACTTTTACATTACATAGAAACATGTACCAGTAAACCATTCATAATCGCAGTTATCCTTAGAGAGTAAGAAAGAAGGACTAAGGTGTTAATGTTGAGTTTGTGTTGATTTTCCCAGTGCCAGTTTGTACAAAGATTTTTCTGTGGCTTTTGCTTTTAGTCTCAGAACCTACTACAAACGTTCCGCTGACAGCCAGTTCTAACAACGATAGTTCTTCTCGTGATCTGTCTTCTGTGGAAGGCAACGAAAGAACGCAAGCCCCTGAAGCGGAAGTCTCAATTAAACTCGAAATACAAGGAAAGAAAAACGCAGAACCCCACTCCGCCCCTACAGAGAATGGCAGTGATCATCCTGTCTCCGTTACCGGTGAGTGATAATTTACCACTCATAATGTGACGTCTCCTGAATCAGCAGTTGTACAGTAGTGAGTAATCGTGTTATAGAACTACGTAAAATAGGCCATTTCCCAGATACCTTTTGCCTCTGTATCAAAACGAGTCTTCATGCGAAACCATTTTCCACTCACTCTTCAAAAGAAAGGTTTTGCTCGAGAACTCATTTTGAAACAGAGGCTGAAGGTAACTTGGCCTGTTTAGCGTTTGTAGCTGTGTTAAGCCTTGAGTTCTAACATGAATGTAGACCTTGACTGAAGTTTAGTCGCTGGGGACGGATTCTGACTGAGCACTTTTTATGAACCCTTTTTTCAGTCACTGTAGAAGTAAAGAACCCCGATCAGGATTAATCCCTTTTGCTAAAAGGAGTTAATTCTGATCGGGTTTTCGCTTCAACTTGAACATGACAAAAAGAAAACAAAGGTAACAGCGGTTTTTTTGTCAGATCAACCAAGATTGATCTCGAGAGTATAAAAAACAGAGGTAAACAATGTGTGAACTACGAGGTTGGTGGCCCTGTTGTCAAGAAAACCTGTTGAGACATTAAAAGATAATTATATTACAGCTTAGTTGTAACTTTTTCATTGCCGTTATTTTTCCATTACTTTGCAACTGATTAGTTCAAACTTATTTTGCTTGCAGAAGTGAAACTTGAAGATAATGCAAATCTAGCAGGACAAACATCACTTGAAGAAAAAACTTCAGTCGCGAATAACATAACCATGGACAATCTTACACCCGAGCCAATGGAGATTCATAACGATGCAACGGAAGATTTATCACCATGTGATATGGATATATCAAGCCCTGATTGAAATGTAGAACAAATATCAACTATTTTGCGGATCAAGTGTTGTAGAATGTTGAGTAGTAATGACTTCCAGTCCAATGACATTTTAAGACCTTCACGAATAAGATTGTTTTGCAGCATGGGTCTCCATGGTCTCTAGACATTTACAGAAAGTGTTTCTCAGCTGCACGGTGACTTTGAAAAACAAAGTAACGTCGATTGCGGCATGATTATTTTTAACAAATAAGGATATAATTATATGATTTTACTTCTCACATGTTTTGATCCCGAGATAGAAATGTATTTCCAGCTCGGTAAAGATTCTTTAATTTACAAAGGGAAGGTCTGTTGTATTTATACACTTGTCCTGTGAGCTTTTTAGTTGTTATGAATTAACTTGCCACTTGTAGCTATAAGATTCTATCATTTTTAATGGCGTTGCCAAATGCAAAAGTTTGTGTTTGCTTCCTTTTTTTTGTCACACAAGAACGAAATGTTGTCTCTTTACTTCTGCTTTATGTCATCGTTTACTTAGCAAACTGGACGATAGTTTCTATTGTTGTCAAGGTCTGGAATGTCTGAATAAGATTCCTTGAGGAATCTTATCATATAACCACGAGTTGTTTAGTGGAGCGCAGTTTTTGCTCCTTGCCTTTTTGTGCGAGGTGTGATGGCCTTATCGTTAAAGGAACTTACTTATTCCCCTGTCCGGGTTATGCTCAAACGCAAATGCAACATGTGGACGGAAAATAACATTTGATATTTTTCACAGTGAATATCCCTTTTCAAGTTTTTTTGCTGCAGTGTGGACGGGGCTCAAGTCTCTCGTGCTCTCTAATGACCTCTTATGTCCCCGTTCTTATATTGCGTGAAAAAAAAAAACTGTTTGTCAACTAATCAATTCTCAAACGCGCTTTCTGTTGCGTAATCAAACTTTTTATTAACTAATCAAATCACTCGCAAGCTTTCTGTCGAAGCGCTTGCGGAAACAATTTTTTTTTCAAGTCCCACGTTCGCGTTTATGTCTACTGACACACAATTGCAACAAAAATGTTCCTTGTGTAAGTAATAAAGTTAGCAATACATATGAAAAAATTGCTCGATTCTGATTGCCTGAGAGCAGTGCAATTCAAATGTAACAACAGTGCAAAAAGTGTAACAAATTCTGAAGTATGATTGGCGGAAAGACAATGAGAAATTTTGTAAGCCAGTGATATCACGTAAAACGATGACGAAAATTTTGTACGGAAACTTTAAAAAAAGTTTTCTCGAATTGGACTGCAAAATTGGCTTCCAGAAACATCGTCGGGCACTTCCTTTTAGCATGTTTGTATTATTAATAAGTAATCATACTCATTTTCTCGTTCAATTTGAAAGTAATTTGCACTTGTGAGTTTTTTTTTAAAAAGCTGAAATTGCACTCGCCGAAGCGATTTTCTTTTACAAATTATTTCCAAATTGAACTCCTAAAAAGTTCCACTTTCGTTCTATCCCTCAGATTGCATTACACTCACCAAAACTATGTGCCAAACTATGTACAAAACGCTAGCTAAATAATTTTTATCGTGAAGGATTTGAGTGAATTTTTCAGGACTCGAAGCGTAAAGAGATCATGAATTGTAGACAAGCGCTTTCTGCGTGTTTCGTTAACTTTTGCTTTGGTTGCTACTCCCCTCTCCTCGGTCGTTTTAATTGGTGATAAGCTCATCCCAGTCTTCACTCGAACGTGGCGTGTTGGAATTTCCTTCGCCCGTTGCGATGTATTCGGCTTTCCAAGACTGCTGTCGAAATGAAGTCTACCTGGATGAGAACATAGTCGATATAGCGTCGTCCATTATCGAACATAAAACGGGCCAGAGATGTAACGGGTACCGTCAGTTCGTTTGCAATGTGTAGTATTGTGGCGATAATGAAAACAAAAGATGCCAAAAGTAACCTGAAGAGATCAGGACTTTGAACAACTGGTTTATAACTAACTGAACTGGTCCCAACTGTTTCATATTTGTTATTTCGCGGTGCTGGATGGGATGTTTGAAGTTCTGAAGGTTTAATTCATGTCGTCCTAATGCACCACACTTTGCTTGTCTTAAATATAGCAACTGTCGTATTCTAAATAGTTACAACCTACTTATGAGATGATAAATTTCTATCAGCAAGCTTTCAGACATCTCAGATTCGTAACATTCTCTCCCTTTTAGCCTTTAGCGACATGTTGGAGGCGGCCTGGCGTAGTAGTATTTGGTATTCCCAGTGCCTTCTGTGAGTACCCGAGCACAGATTACGTAAGCTTACGTAAAACAAAAGAAATAAAAGACAGGAAACAAAACAACTCCAAATAAAGACTAATCCCAAGTTACCAAATGTAACGTGTTCTCAGATTCAACTCCTCCACGCTTTGTAAATAACCAACTGGTCAGCCTCCCGCCAGTTGGGATTTTCAACAACGTTCTATTCAATATATAACGTTTTAGTGCGTATTTCAGTGTCTACAATTTGTACAGCAGAGCTAAAAACTTCGACACTTCAATAAAGTGATTATTTCTTTAGCCCACATTGCTCGCAGCGCACGGCTTAACACTCAGGTGCATGCTATTTTGATAATAGGCGTGCTGATCAACATAAATCCTCAGCCATATAACGAGGAACATTATCAGAGTTTTTAAAAGTTTATTCATGCTGATTTCGGGAAAGTGCAACTTTCAAGCATCCAAAATTCAAAAGCCAAAGTCGTACATTTGGTTTAAGTCGTAACATTGTCTCCCTTCTCGCCATAAGACAACATTAATGTTATCGTAATTAGTTGTTTATCAACCATGTAAGAATAAACTGTTAGTATCTCCTTGCATGTAAATAGACTTATTACACCATTTTAGGTCGATAAAGCTCACAAGTGAGTTGGCAAATACAGATATTGCCATTCAAACCGTCCCCGGTCTGAAATATTGTAAGAGCATCAGAATCAATACAGGCCTTTTGTTTTCTCCAGTTTTTCGTTTACAACACTTTGTGAATACATGTACAGTTTTAAAAAGAACGTGTTGTAAAACATTTCCTTTTTTTGTAACATTTTTGCTTGTCACTTTTTAAATACATGAGTTGCACATGAAGCAATTATGTCACATGGCTAATTGTTGTAAACGAAGTTTCGCATGAATGTTTTATGTTAATAGAGTCAAACAGAGAGGAAACATCTCCTTGGATTGCTAATCGAGGTGGCTCCGAGGTGGCATTTCCTAGTGATGCGTACATTCATGTTATATTTTGAGTCCGTTTCTTTCCCAATTCACACAGCTTATCAAACGTGATAAGCAATGATGAAATGGCCCTTTACAATCATCCATGTTACAATCATGGCAGTCTTGAAATAAAACTGCCCCGCAAACAAATGCGTTGTTTCACTGTCTTTATGGCTTTAGGTGGCTCGAAACAGTTTGCGGCACTTAGATTTCAATGGGTCGTTATTACCACTCTTTATCACTTGATGCTACAATCATGATATCAAAAAACTGCCCAATCATTGGGGAACACGTTGTTATAATTTTTGCAACGCAATAGGTTACCATAGCAACAATATGACCTGCTAAGCACACCCTTAATTACAGCTTTAAGGGCTTATAATTCAAAAACGCCACCTACAGGCGTTTTTTACACTTTGCCAAAATAAAAGTTTTGCCGAATCATGCTTATCGAATGATGATAATATGAAAAATTTCACCGTGCCGTTTTTCAATTCTAAGCCCCTAAAACTGTAATTAAGGGTGTGTTTAGCAGGTTGTACTGTTGCTATGGTAACCTATTATAGCAACAATATGACCTGCTAAACACACCTATTATGTTATGAAAATAACAACGTGTTCTCCAATGATTGGGCAGTTTTTTGATACCATGATTGTAGCATCAAGTGATAAAGAGTGGCTATAATAGCTATAGTAAGTGCTGGAAACTATTTTGAGCCACCTTAAATTGTGACTTTCTTAAAGTTCTTTCAATGAAAACTAACAACACTCTCAAAGTACAACAAGTCTGACTTGGTAAAAAACTCCGAAAACGTAAGGGTTGTAATGCCAGTTTCTTGTTGTTGTTTTTTAATTTTCTCAACGCCCAAAAAGAGTGATCAGACATGTTTCCTTTAAAAACAAAACTGAATGCCAAATAAAGTAAAATAGTCACGACCAACAAAGAAACTAAATATATGGAATTTCACCGCAGAAACACGAGAAAATCCAATGCCAGTTTTTTCCTAAAATATTGTAAGACCCAAATGTTTTCCTGTGAGCGCGCGCAGACGGATAACTACGGTTTTCGTACTCACCGCGCGTGCAGTCATAAAACTTCTATGTATGCTTCATTGACCTAAATAAGTACAGCCTCAAGAGCGCATGCCAACAGTATGATGACGCTGATCATTGGTACTGCTGAAGCTTCATTACACAAGTCCTTGGTGCAGCAGCTGAAATCACACTTGGTGATTGTTAGAGATTGATCATCAAACTCAAACTTGCAATCGTTGTCGTCCTCACACAGCGATGTATCAAAACATCCTTTGAAGTATCCTTGAACTGTCTGGCCGCCGCGTTCTGCGTGAACGCCGAGTTTAATACAGCTCTGTTCTTTATCATCAAAACAACTGACTGTAGTCACGGCGCCTCAACCTTGTTTTGTTTTCGCGTTTTGTGTGTATTGTTTTTCTGTTTTTCAATTAGTCGGTGTGTATTTATTATTCAGATTATTTTTTGCCAGTTATTTTTGGTTACGTAACATTTCATAGTTTCGTGTGCATATTTTTCATCCTCTGTTTCTATTGTTTGATTTAGCTTCTTCTGCCGTTAGTTGCTCCGGGAGCGCTATGGTCATCCATACACAACTGCTGCCAAGTTTGTCGGCGAGATCACTGAGGGTCCTCAAATAAAGCCATCCGATCGTTCAGGGCTACTTGAATTTGCTGATAAACTAAAAAACTGTGAGGACACCCTCGAGTCTATGGGTTATCTAGACGAAATCAACAGCGCGGATAACCTCCGAAGAATCGTACAAAGGTTGCCATTTCATCTTCGTACTAAGTTCGTTGAAGTGGCGGACACTATTCAACGATCTGGTAGGAGACCAAACATAAAGGACATTTCCGCGTTTGGAGCAGCAAAGGCAAGGGCAGCAAATAATCCAGTATTTGGAAGCGTTATGGATGTTACACCTGACAATAAACGGAGTGGCACTAAATCAAAACTAAGTTTCAAATCGCGTGACCCATCATCGCTCACCCGTATCACCACGCTCAACACCCAAGGAACTGCGTCTGGCAAACAAGGGAACCAGTCAAGGTGTGGTTCAGGGAGTGGACATTTAAATGCGAAGATCCTAGCCTGCCCAGCCTGCGACGGGAATCACGTTTTGATGAAATGTCAGATTTTTGAAAGAAAGACCTTTTATGAGCGTGTTCAGATAATGAGGAAGGCTCAGCTTTGCCACAACTGCTTCCAATATGGCCATATCGCTCGGGGCTGCCTAGCCAAGTGTGCATGTCAGGTCATTGGCTGTAAGCGAAGGCATCACACTCTTCTCCATCCGCCATATCAGCAAAGATCAAACGTTGTTCAGGCCAGTGAAGAGAGCGTTACTCAGTCCACCCAGATACCACAGGCTTCACAAGATGCTCAAGCTGCTCAAGCCGCTCGTCTCCCCCCTACCCAAGGTGGACAATCGAACACTACCCTAGCCGGAAGTGGTAAAGTGTGCTTCAGGATTGTGCCAGTGAAGGTTCGCAGTTGGGACTCAAACAAGGAACTGTTGACCTATGCCCTTCTTGACAACGGATCAGATGTCTCCTTGTGCGCTAAAGGCCTGGCAGCGCAGCTTGGAATTCAAGGGGAGCAGAGACCTTTCTATTTAACAACGCAAGAGAAGCAGGATAGTCCTAAGCTTGGTCAAGAGATTAGCTTAACAGTTGAAGCCATCGACGGGTCGGACAAGTTAGAAATTCAGAGACTGTGGACTGTTGAAAAGGTAAACGCCTCGAGCCACAGCATTCCAACAGACCAAGACATTAGAAGATGGCCTCATTTGCAAGAGATCAATTTGCCAAGCATTGATGAGACTAAGGTTGACCTGATCATTGGATGCAATGTCCCAGAGGCCTTCTGGGTGCTAGAAGAAAGACGTGGCAACAAAGGTGACCCATACGCTATTCGTTCACCGCTGGGATGGACGCTAATAGGCCCTATGGACAGAGTGGAATGCAAGAATAGCCATCACTGTGTGAACTTTACCAGAATAGTGAGTGTTGAGAAAGAAGAAGATGTCCTTATGCAGCAACTTGAAAGATTCTGGAAGTTTGACAATGCTGGTCTGATTCCTGATCGCAAGGATTCCATGTCCGTTGAAGATAAAAGGGCTCTAGCTGTAATGGAAAGTTCAGCCAAGCTGGTGGATGGCCATTACCAAGTGGCTCTTCCCTGGAGGGAGCCAGTACCTAAACTTCCTAACAATCGGGTTTTGGCAGAACGAATACTGCAGTTGTTGAAGAAGAGATTCCTGCGAGACTCTGAGCTGCTTGAAAAATACAAGACAACCATTCAAGACTATATGATCAAGGGGCACGCAAAGAGAGTTCCAGAAGACGAGCTCGTCGTCCATGATAAACCGCTGTGGTATCTCCCTCATCACCCTGTGTTTAACCCCAACAAACCTGGAAAGTTAAGAGTGGTCTTTGATTGCGCTGCAACTTTCAAAGGGATGTCTTTGAACGATCAACCCCTCAGTGGCCCAGACCTAACTAACAGTATTGTGGGCGTGTTAACAAGATTTCGTCAAGAGCGAGTAGCTCTCGCAGCAGACGTGGAAGCCATGTTCCACCAGTTGAGAGTGTCACCAGACGATTATGACGCGTTTAGATTTCTCTGTTGGCCGGACAATGATCTGGATCAGGAACCAGTTGACTACCGCATGGAGGTTCACCTATTTGGCGCCACTTCGTCCCCAGCTTGTTCCAATTTCGCCCTCAGGAAGGCAGCAGAAGATAACATCGATGAATTTGACGAAGAAGTTGTGAACACTGTTAGGAAGAACTTTTATGTGGACGACTGTCTTAAATCAGTAGAAACATCTGCTAAGGCTGTCAACTTAGCAGCTCAGCTACGAGATCTCCTCTCCAGATGTGGATTCCGGCTTCTCAAGTGGTTTAGTAACAGACCTGAAGTTATGCAGAGTATACCTGAGAGTGAAAGAGCTTCCTCAGTCCTAGACCTCGACTTGGACAAAGGAAGACTTCCTGTTGAACGGACCTTGGGCCTGAGATGGCACATGCAGAAGGATATGTTCATTTTGGATGCCGCCCTGAAGAGTAAGCCGAGCACTCGTAGAGGTATATTGTCTCTTACGAGCTCCATCTACGATCCACTCGGGTTTCTAGCGCCGATCATCCTTCCCGCCAAGAAATTACTGCAAGATTTTTGCAACCAACGGCTTGACTGGGACGATCCGGTTGGTGAGAACGAAAGTCGAAGATGGGAAAAATGGAAGGAAGATCTGCCAAAACTTTCTCAATAAGCCGTTAAAAGGTACGTCAAACCTGCAGACCTCGGAGAGTTAAAGTTCGCTGCGTTACATCATTTCGCTGACGCCTCACAGTTCGCATTTGGTGCTGTCTCGTATCTAAGAATGGTGGATTCGACAGACAATGCTTACTGCTCGTTCCTCATGGGGAAGTCCCGTCTTGCGCACATCAAGCCGACGACAGTCCTGAGACTAGAGCTCTCAGCTGCAGTTCTGGCCGTTCAATTAGATGAGACCCTCAAGTCTGAGCTTGAAATACCATTACACTAATCTGTATTCTGGACGGATTTTACTACAGTTCTCCAGTACATTAGAAATGAGTCTGCCAGATTCTACACATATGTGTCCAACCGCCTGACAGTAATTCATGAGCATTCCGAACCTAGCCAGTGGAGATATGTAAACTCTGAGATCAATCCGGCTGATGATGCCAGCAGAGGTCTGACCGTTGACACAATGATCCAAAAGAGCAGTTGGCTGAGTGGCCCTGAGTTCATGAGGAAGGGGGAACACCTTTGGCCTCGAGATCCGTCTCACCATCAGATGGAAGTGTCTACTGACGATCCAGAAATCAAACGAGATGTTCAGGTATACATCCAGAGAGCAATAGGTCAACCAACAGAAGATGTCCTCACGAAGTTATTTCACCGATTCTCCTCTTGGGATAAGCTGAGAAAGACGTCCGCATGGTTGCTTAGATTCAAGATCTGGTTCATTCAAAGGCATCGTCGCTTCTCCGTCAACAGTAGTCTCTCGATGAGTCAAACCCCCCGGGCAGATTTGTCAGTTAATGAAGTTCAAGTAGCTGAGAGAGAGATTTTCAGGCATGTACAGAAGCTTTCCTTCCCAGACGTCGTTGAAGCTCTTCAAACTCTGACCAGAAGTCAAGAATCATCACGTGAAGTTAAACTAGGACTTAGAAAGTTGAAGATGGCCACGTCCTTGAGCAAGCTTAATCCCGTGTTAGATGGTGATGGAATCCTTCGAGTTGGAGGAAGGCTAGAAAATGCTGCTATCAGTTGTGACGCCAAGCATCAGATAATTCTGCCTTATCGGCATCACGTTACCAACTTGATCATTCAAAAATATCATCAAGAGGCAGGTCACCTTGGTCAAGAATACGTATTGCCTAGTCTACGGCAGTTGTATTGGATTATCAAAGGACGATCAGCCGTGCGTCGAGTTCTTAGCGAATGTTTTCTGTGCAGAAAGCTTGGTGCTGCCCGTGGAGAACAGTTAATGGCTAATTTACCCAAGGAAAGAGTGACACCCGAAAATCCACCATTCACCTCTATTGGCGTGGATTATTTTGGCCCCCTGTACGTTTAACAAGGGCGTCCCCATGTCAAGCGCTACGGCTGTGTATTTACCTGTTTGACGACAAGAGCCGTTCACATCGAGATTACGAGCTCCTCGGATACAGATTCCTTTATTAACGCTCTACGTAGATTCATCAGTCTAAGGGGAAATCAGTCGTCCGTTTACAGCGATAATGGTTCCAATTTTCGCGGCGGAG
Organism: Catalaphyllia jardinei; assembly: GCA_022496165.2. NCBI lineage: Eukaryota > Metazoa > Cnidaria > Anthozoa > Scleractinia > Caryophylliidae > Catalaphyllia > Catalaphyllia jardinei. The sequence goes on from CM042747.1 coordinate 1,088,852, forward strand.
AACAAGAACTGCGTACAGCCATAGACGATTGGAATCAAAGAGCCATCTGTGAGTTTCTCCGTCTGAAGAACATCTCCTGGAAATTTAACCCACCGTATACGTCACACATGGGTGGCGTGTGGGAACGGGTCATCAGGTCCATTCGCAAGATTCTAACAGCGTTGCTAGGGCAACAATTGGGGAATGAAGAGATGTTGCGTACCTTGATGGCAGAGGTTCAAGGAATCCTGAACAGCAGGCCTCTAACGCCTGTCAGCAACGATCCGAAGGATCAGGAGCCGTTAACGCCAAACCATTTGCTCCTCCTCCGAGCAAACCCTAACTTGCCTCCTGGTGCCTTCGCGAAGGAAGATACCTACTGCAAGCGTCGCTGGCGACAGGTGCAATACCTGTCAGATATATTTTGGAAACGCTGGCTCAAGGAATATTTACCAACTCCTCAACTAAGGCAGAAATGGTGTAATCCTCGCCGTTGTTTTGCTGTTAATGAGTTGGTCCTGGTTATGGATGGAAATGTTCATCGAGGCAAATGGCCTTTGGCCCGAGTTGTTCAAGTTCATCGCGGTAGAGATGGATACGTCAGATCTGCGGAAGTTCGTACAAGCACATCAACGCTCGTTAGACCTATTTCAAAACTGTGCTTCCTTGAGCATGATGAACAGCAAGTCAGTGACGAACTGGATTAATTATTTGAGAGAATTTGCTTTCAGAGAACTATGAGAACACTCAATTCTAGATCTTATTGCTAGACCAATCTTTGTTGTAGTTATTGCGTTTTCACAATTCAGTTTCTTATGGATCAGCTCGTGTCTACAGTTAATTAATGAACAATTAGATTAATTGGTTCATTGGGGCAGGTGTGTAGTCACGGCGCCTCAACCTTGTTTTGTTTTCGCGTTTTGTGTCTATTGTTTTTCTGTTTTTCAATTAGTCCGTGTGTATTTATTATTCAGATTATTTTTTGTCAGTTATTTTCGATTACGTAACATTTCATAGTTTCGTGTGCATATTTTTCATCCTTTGTTTCTATTGTTTGATTTTGCTTCTTCTGCCGTTAGTTTTCTAGTTGCCGTTGTCATTACGTTTTAGTCGTCGTAGTCGCCACACAAATCTTGTAAGTTTCGTTATTTTTGCCTGTTTTATTCGTATTTCGTTTTGGTTTCTTGCTCTGTATATTTAGCTTGTTTATGTGTGTTTGTTTCAGCTAATAACTAGTAAAAGTGCGCATTATTGGATGTGTGGATTTCGATCACACTGACCGCTTCCTGACGTCATCACAATGCTCAAAACTCTTGTTAGAGTTGCACTCGTAGCACTGGAGAGGCTTTGGAGTAGGGACTGGGGCTTCACTTCCATGCACTACAACAACAAAGAAACAGTAAAACAGGCTTTCTGTGCCATCACTCACCTTCTTTTACATTTCTAACGTGTGTTAAATTTCCACATTTTCATTTAATGGGATTAAAACCATTCATGGGCGATGACGACCATTGTGGCGCTTGTACATTAATGACAGTTGGAAAAATTTTATAGTTTTCTAAATATCACGATCCAGAACAATTTCCTACTAATAAAACATAATATAGAACATGAAAAGACGAATAGCAAATGGCACAAAAACAACTCTAGCTTTGAAGTATCTGCGAGATTTCCAGAGCTAGAATGTATATGTAACCGTTTTAATGTGATGTTTAGATTTTTTTCAGAAACTCTGACTATGAAAATAAATAAGTTGCTGTTTTCAAAAAATACGAATACTAATTTTGAGAATTTTTTGTTTTTTATTTGGAAAATTCACTCTCTGTTCCTGAGATTCTCATGCCCTGCAAACAACATTAGTGCTCACTCTCATTACAGGCATCTCATCTCGGAATCCGTGCATATTATGGATTGTAAAGTTGAGGTCGCATCGCAGGTTTCCCTCGAGAAGCACTGTTTCGCAAACTGTTTAGTCATGACGCTTCCATTATTGAAGGTAACGAACAGCGTCTGACAGCGGTCCATGCCAGAAGCACAGGTCACAAGTTGCTGTTGTTTTATACAATCCTCTTCACTTACCATGCTGATACACGTGTAGCACTTGAGTCCAAGAGCTGCAACAATAACAAATGAATAATAATAAATTTATTTAAATAACTTTATGGTGCTTCCATCATTGAAGTTATTAAACAGTGTTTGACAACAATATAGACATTAATCAAAAGGATATTATAGTAAATCAAATAAACTCAAGACGTAGCTGCGCGGCTTGTTATTATCATTATTGTTGTCAGTTCTTGAATGTTTCTTGACTTATCAGCGAAGAAAAAATTTTGTAAGTTATGCAGTTTTGTATGCGGGTGTTCACTCTCGTCCCCAGAAATTGCGACGCTAGGAAAAACACCCTTGGGGAGCCTGCCTGGACCGAATTTGTTTTGAGCTTGCACAAAGTACTTGTTCTCTCTTTTCGCTGCTTTTTCTTTTTGACAGTCAGCGTACTCAGCAGTCGCAGTTCTCCGTGATAAAGAGACTCAGGACTCGCCGGCCGCGCGGCATTTATCATAACCCTTCCAGAAGAGCATGTACCCAGCACTTTGCATCGCATTTTCCAATTATCAGTTTCCACGATAAATCGTTTTGCCAATTGACTCAGATCAGTGCCCATTTTCATCTATTTTTAGAATAAAAACCTTGCCTAACTCTTTCGGGCAGTCGTTGCGAAAGTTGAAATTTGAAAAAGATGTCAGAATCAGCGGTCTACCGGAAATGCCTATTGATCATGGTATATCAGTGATTGTTTTATATAGAGTTAGAACATTGCAGTCAGAAGTGAAGTGACTCGATCGACAACGGTACAATGAATTCCTACAAACAGCATGGATTTATCTAAACCCTGCGCAAATGACATTTCTTACCCGTTTTACCCTTCACCGCATAATAACAATTGCTTCAAGAAACTTTTGCTCTATCTGCTTTCAACGTGTTTAGTAAATTGACACACCAGCGTCTCATCCGCCACAGACTTGAAGAGTTAGAATTGCTTGAACCAGTATGAAATGAGAGACCACGCTCGTTCAGCTTAAAATTCGTCATTAGAACAGCTTCTTGGACCAATAAGAGTCTCTGTGATTTCCTTTTCCTTCGTCCCCGATATTTTCTTCTTCTCCTTTTTTTCCAATAATTACTCATCGCTCATAGCTAAATCGAACACGGAGCCGTTGTCTTCCTTTAATACGCCATCGCTTTCTTTAAGCAACGGAATTTCACTGTCGGAGTATTTTTAAATTGGACGCACAATAGCTTATGCAAGTGTGAGTAAAATGTTCAAGTCACCCATTAGCTGCTATAATGGAATTCCCAGTGTACGAAATTAAACAAAACGTACTTAACACAGTGCAAGGGGGTTGAATATTAAGGTGATTCCTTAGTATTGCATTGCAAATTCCTACTGCGCACTATTTTCGCGTCGTCAACGCGCGCAAATGAGCGCGTCCACGTACACAACGTAAGAGATTTCCCACAAGCTAAGCTTGATAACGAAATAAATGCTCGTTTTCTCTTAAACAAGCACCCGAAAGGGACCTTCTTTGGCGTTAAATTAGTCTACACTTTATTGCCTTTCCACTGAATGAGTAAGAAAAACTTTAACCATCAGGTAAAAAAATTATTGCCAAAATTGTTTACCTACCCTTTCATTCAATAAGCACGCTAGTAATACTTTTTGTCAACTCTGATCAAAAATTGTACATCTTTGCCAAGAAACACATTAAATTGTTTCTATAAGGCGATGCAATGTATGAATTGAGTTTTTTCAATATTAACTCCATGTGTTTGGCCACTGATACCCCGAGACGTAGCGCCATTCTGAAAATTTAGTTAGTATATGTACGGTTATTTGTTTTTACTTTAGTTGTTTTTTGTTTTTATTTTTAACACGCTCAAACCACCTGTTCATAAGCAGATGGAATCTCGACTCCCTCCATGGAGCAAGTCAATAATTGCAAGTGATTTTTCACAGGGCGCTTTAGACAGTTCCTAAAATTAAGCCACGTATTTCACATAACCATGAAAAATGTTACTTTCTACGAAGCAGATTTTTTTCCCTTGTAAATACTTACTTCTGGTAACGCAGAGCATTAGAACAGATAGTGCCAATAATTGAGCCATATTGCTTGATGAGATACAGTGTGTTTTACACCGTACGATACTGGGTGCTGTACACTTTGCCGCGTCTAGTCTCAAGTTTATAAGTAGTTGGCGCTGCCAATATCAATACGGCCAGTCCAATATGAGTTAAGTATCTTATATAATTTGCATTCAGCAGGAAAGTGTGTCACAATCACAACTGATTCATATTTAGTTGAAACATCTGATCTTCAACTACCATAGACGCAGGTTTGATTTAAATATGGTTTTCCCAGGTTTTGCCAGTTTCTTGAAATATGGTTCTCTTGCTCGTTTTTGTCGTCCGCAGCGGACGTGTTGGCACTCAACTTCCCATAAGTCAGTAATAATATATAGATTTAGGCCAGCCTAAAAGCGTAGCTACTTGGCCGGGTTGTTCAGTGCCCGATTAAGCTAACCCAGGAAAAAGAAGAAATTTGATTTGAGTTTTGTAACTTTGTGGTGAGGTTTTCTGTTTCTTATTTGGCTTTCTGTTATGAGTTTCATAATCACCATATACACAAAACAAATTAGCAAAAAATTGTATAGGTGAAAAAGCTATAATTCGAACAATATTTAATCCTGGGCTAGCGTTAACCGGCTTCCGAACAATCCTGCCCTGTTCGCCCTGTTTTAAACAAGTTAACCTGACATGAGCCCGCGATACAATCGAAAACCAGTATTTGGCCAGCGGTCAACTTCAAAAAAACACGTGAGCTCGATGAGTTGTAGACTTGAG
>CM042747.1:1098733-1102425 GCA_022496165.2 Catalaphyllia jardinei
TTAAAGAGTCGACTTTTTTTTTTTAATTTCACGCTGTGAATGAATAAAATTCGCTCTCCGGCTATAGCTAGTTGTACGCGTTAACTTTTGTGTTTGTTATGTAGAGAAAAGTTCTGTAAGAAAACTGTTTACTCCGGTATCTAGTTAATTTGTGACTTTGCCAAACAATGCCTTATCAATACCAAAACCTGTTTTTGATACTTTCTTGTTGTTTCTGCTCGTTTCGCTTCTTTGCAAAGGTTTTTGAAAGGCAAGTCTGACGCGTACGAGTAGCTCATTTGCATAGGGCAGCGCGTGCACTTTCAAGTCCGACTCGGTGTTTTCAGATTATCCACAAATCGTGATAAAGATTTGTTTCGTTGTCTTTTGTGCTGAGATGTTACAACAATTTTCACCAACGTTCGCCAAAAGGCTACTAACATCATGTGTGTTTCTTTCACATAGTGCGAAACTTTCCACTGCGAAAATAAAATAGACCAGGAGTTTTTGACTGAATCTTTATTCGAGTTTATTAAAAGCGTCGTCGTAACTTTTATTTATTATTTCTGCTGTATTTACATATTTTCAACTAAGCTTTTAATATGTTCTCAAACATTAATCAACCTTAAACATAGTCAAAAAAATTAGAGATATTATATCAGTTTGATGTACGTTTTCACACCAAAGTGCGAAGTCCAATTTCTCATGTTTTACTAGCTGTGCAAAACACGCATAAGCGAGCGCTCTTATTCATCGATAAAAGACAATTTATTGGATTTTTACACAAACAAAACTAAGAAGCATCTATATAGACATAAACCTATCGTCACTTAATATATTGGGCCTAAACGCTGCTATATCCAAACATCCAACTAGTTTTTTTTGTGTTATTGAAAAGCTGTTAATCTTCTTCATATGTGAAATTTAGATTAGAGTAATGTAAAGTTCTTGTAAAAGGAGCAGCGGAACTCAACTTGGTCAGCGATATAAAGCGGGACATATCTAGACTCAGCACTGTCTTCACTTAAACTGGAGCAACTTACGTCTTACGACGAACATACTTAACCAAAATTCCAACAGCCATAAAGACGTTGAGTTGTGAGCCAAATGCATAAACGATTTCGGGAATTTCGGACGCCATTTCCCCTGCGCGACATCCGCGAAAATCCTTGCAGCAACGTACGCGCATGTGCCGCAGTCGATGGCGCGATTTGTTCTAAAAATAAAAAAAATGTCCCATATCATGGCGCCAACCCTAATACTAGAAATGGCGCGCTTACGGTCTCCGTCCCTGATTATGGCTCCTAATTCATATATGCATTGTTCATGTTTCAAGTAAAATGACTAAGGATCACTACAAGACTTCTTATTCTTAATAAGGTAATGTGCATGTACACACTGCGCACCTATTTTTTTTTTTTTAAAAATGGCGGGCTGTACAAACCCGGAGGAGGAGACAACATCAAATCAAAATGGCTGCGCGAGCAACTGACTCGCACGATCGCGCGTCTTTGTGAAGGCCGACTGGAGGGTGGAAAGCAAAGCTGGATTGGAAACAGTTACAGTCCAAATATTATTATATTTGGGGCAACTTTTTCGCTTGGTTGTCACATGAACTCGTTCAGAGCGGGATTTAGACTTTTCACACAGGTTTCCTTATTCATTATTTGTTAACTTCCCCGGATTCTTGATCAATATTATTGAAAACCTCCCAGTCTATCTTGATGGCCAAAACTGATGTCTGATTTTTGATGAACAAAGGCCGTGCGTGAAACGGTCGCGAGCTTCATTTTGCATACGTTTTGACTTTATTGGCTAGAAATATTGTTCGATCAATAAGCGACACTCTACATTCTAGCATGGCTCCGGGGCCATCAGGACAAACTTTTTTTGGAATTAAGGGACAAAAGAAAAGTTTTGAAATTTGCAATTCTGATCTGAAAGGCCAGAATATTGATATATCGGTCCCAGTCTAAAAATGATTGTCGTCAAAGGTCAATAATCAGCAAAAGCTGCTTCATTGGGTATTGATAGAATAAGTTTGAGGATTTTATGATAGGAAACAAAAAGAAATCAGTGCACTATATATGTGCATAAGCGAAAAAAGCACATTTGTTGTTGCAACATAAATGAACCTTTAAGTTTCAAGTATCTAAAACAGGGTTATTATCAATCAATGGTCTTGAGTGAGCACAAAGTATTAGTCAAGCAGATTTTTTAAAGAACTATCACTCGTGTTTACATTGAAAGATAGATCTTTCTTGTAAAACACTTACGTGGCTGAAGTTACACATAATCGGTACCCTTACTTTATTTTCTACTGAATTGCACGTTTTTATGCGCTTAAATGTTAACATCTTTGGATGCTTAACGAAGGAAAGCTACAAGAACGCATGCCAGAAGCATGATGGCGCTGACCACTGGTACTTTGGCTCCATTACACAAACCGCCAGAGCAGCAGTTAATTTCTCACTCGGTGACAGAGACTGTGGGATCAGAAGACTTGCACAACGGAGATTTAGCATCATCGCAGTCAGACGAACTACCACAGCCTTTAGCGTAGAGAGAAACGGATACTCCACCTTGTTTTCTTGTCACAAGGGCTTTTCCACAGCGGTCTTCTCCATCAACACAGGTAACCTCTGTTTTGGTCTTATCACAGTCATCCCAGTCCTTGAGAGTCAAACACTGGTAGCATTTCAGCCCACATCCTGCAAAACAAAATCAAGTATCACTAAGTGCTGTCTTTACACACAAGTATTACTCAGTCACAGAGTCATTGAAAATACCAACACGCCAGGGAGGGGGGGGGAGAGGAGAAGAGAGATAGATTTAGTTTTGGTAGATAACACAAAAGCAGAAAGAAAACATTTCCCGGGGTTTAGCCTCGGGGCAAGCATTATCTGCTAACAACTGTCAGAAATGTATTAAGGTGTTATTAACAAACTTGACTTACTAAATCACCACATCTATAAACTGAATTTCAATTAAATACGCAACTAAATCAAATACACACTGCTTACTTGTGTATGGGTAGCGTCCTTTTTCCTTTTCTTAATACCACTGGTTGAGGAAATTAACTGGGCTGCTTATTAAAAGCGGGCTTCTTTATCGGGATAGGCTGCTGTTCCATACCTTTCCTCCTCGCGTTTCTTGCCACACAATACCTACCCCTTCACCCTTCCCACACTAAGAAGTATAGCCTGCAATCATAGTTAAGTATGCTGCAACGCAAGGCTTTATTTGTCAGTGTGTTTAGACAATAGGTATGATGTAACAGAGAATTAACTCTGAAGTGTAATACATACCCCTTCACCCTTTGTGTTCATAGTGCTACGCGGCACAACATTCATAGACAATAGGTAGTCTGCTTACGCAACTCTGTTATCGCCTCTGTTACCTCTTTCTGAACCGACAAATATTTTCAGTTGTGAAAGACCTTTAGGGGAAGGGAGCTTTTCTACATCAATGAAGATCTTTGCTTTATTGTATGGTAAATAAAAATATCGTGCAACAATTTTTTTATCTAAGGCGCATTTGATCATTTTTATGGAAAATGCGCTCTATAAGTTCTTTTAAGTTATTATTATTATTATCATTATCATTATCATTATCATGATCATGATCATGATCATGATCATGATCATGATCATGATCATTATCATGATCATTATCATTATCATTATCATTATCATTATCATTATCATTATCAT
>CM042747.1:1106955-1140312 GCA_022496165.2 Catalaphyllia jardinei
AAATTGTGTGCCAGTCGGCCTGATGTTAAGGAAGCTCGAAAGGGTTTTTAGCTGCACGCGCACGCGCAATCTACACACGCCATAACTAAGATGGGAGCGTCAGCTTAATGAATCAAAACAAGCACACCGGAAGTTAAATTTTGCGTAAAATCGCGCGAACCGGAAATAAAATCTGCGGAAAATATTTGTTTCTAGCTCGAAATTTTGCGACATGACCTATCTTGATTTTTTGCATGCACGCACCATTCACGATGGCACTTTAAATATAAAAGTTTCGGGGAAATTTGTCTAGTAGAATTTTCTGGGTTACCGAATTAGTTTTTCGATAATGTACAAAAACAGAAATTTAGTGGACGTTTTTGTGGACCTTGTGCATTTCCATGGTAACCGATATGACGTCAAAAGTAGCCCGGTAATAGAGTTGCAAGGAGACAATTAAACATCCTTCTTTGTAATCTTCCATCGTTTCACAAACACTGCAGCAACGAAAAACCCTTTCGAGCCTCCTTAAAAGCCATTGAAGTAGGACAACGTTTCTCATTAGAGACGGCATTCATTATTCAAGAAAAGGGATTTATAGTCGCAAAAACATATCATGCAGATTAGCAAAAGGGAAAATATGAACGTTCTGTGTCTCCAAGCTTTTGGTTTGGTGCCAAAAATTGGTCGTCTACGTTCGTCAACTCGCTCTTCGATCGCTGTCGCCAGGTAGGAAAGTATTTGTGTAATTTTCAACAAAATATACTGTTCCTGATCAAATCAAACTCAGGATGCTTGAGTTAAGCATTAGAAGAAGCCAAAGCAATTTTAATACTGTCTATATTTTTTGTTAGCTGCGAAGAAAAAGACTGTTATCGTGATTTTGCGATAGGACAGGTTGGTTTTGGCAGCCGCTCAATTTTGCGAGCGCAGCCAGTGTATGCAATGGCGTTAAGCAAATCATTTTTTTCGTAGTTTTTTTTTTCTATTTTTGAGTCGGGAGGTATAACCAAACACTCAATAACTGGTCCCTCGGGAAACAGTGCGTTTGTTTCCCATCGACCTCAACGGCTTCGCCTCGGGGAACATTGAGGGTCTCGGGGAAACAAAACTGACTGTTTCCCTTGTGGCCAGTCATTAAGTACTTAATATACAGGCCTATCTAATGTCTTCTGGAAAATATACAAACGGCTAGTAAAGAAAAAGTTGGACAGAGTATTAAATGGGATCATTTTGAAATTTCAGAAACCGGGCGTTCGGATATTCATTGTAGAATTAAAGAGTCCTTATGGATTAAGGATTTAAAACCTTCTCTAAACGAAAATGTGGGTAGCGAGAAACGTTTTCTGAGAGGAATGAATTGACCCTTGTCGACCTTTATTACATTAAAGTAGGTAACCTTTTCAACACTATTTTAATACTTTAATAACCATTTTTGAAACACATTTCAAAGACAAGCTTTTTAACCTAATGCATCAATCAATTCCAGCAGTGCCCGTCCCCACCCCCGGGCAACCGCGGGGTATTTCCTCACTTTGGCAGTCCCAGGGGTGGGGCATTCGCAATTTTATTGCGGCCCGGGGGCTGGGCATTAGCGTACCCCGACGCGACCCCCGGGCATTTGACACACGTGTTTTCGAAAGATGGATGTTCATCGGGAAGGACACGGCCTAATTTGTCAAAGACTGGCTTGTCCGTCAGGGACTAGAAGAACTTGTCCATGTTTTAAAGACATGTTTTCTCAATTTTAGGTATTTTTTCATTACTTGTAAGGATACAAATATAAGCGACAAGTTGAACTATATTTTGGTTATCACAAGACAATCACTGACGCGAACACTGTGAACACGACTATTTCTCATTTCGCATTTAAAACTAGCCAAGCAATTTTTAAATTCATAAAAGTGGTGAAAAACACTGAAAGTTTCCGAATTCAAATGATGCGATCTTCCAGACAGATCTTGCGAGCTGAAGGACGGTCGCGCCCAAAAGCTTTCCACGTACAGATTTTTTAAAACTTTGACTGCAGGTAGAAAATGATAAAATTAGATTAAAAACGTAAAAAAAATCGGGGGTCACCGAACTCGTTTTGAAGATAAGGCGTAGCACAGACCATAGCGTTTCTAGGATTTCCAGTCATTCGAGGCGATTCTGGCCGGATTCAGTAATATCGGCATATATTTAAGTTGAAGAATCATATCTAAGTTATGTGTGTTTAACACAGCATATATAGGCCTATTTGATAGATCTTTGCTACATATGTCATTAAATCAGCTAGAATTAGCCTTAAAAACTACAACTTCTAAGTTACGCACACCTGTATTCATGTACCAATTCGACCCTATTTGAATAGTAGAAACTTCTCACCTACAGATTTTTTTTTGCTTTTTAGTATAATGAAAAGAATCAGAAAAGGAAGTGATCTGCCAAAATAAAAGTGGGGGTCACCGAGCATCCAACAAAAATATTCGCACGCAAAGTCAATGCAAAGGTCATCAGCTCACTAATTCCGGGGGGTTGGCCCCGGGGGGGATGGGCACTACTGGAATTGACTGACGCATAAGTTTAAAACACAAAAGCGTTTGTACAATCACAATCGAAGTAACTTGAGAAATTTTAATTAGAAAATAGTATTTTAGTTTTTTGGAGTAGTATTCTAATCTTGCATTTTTCCCTCTAATATTTGTTTTGATATCCAATGTGTCATGCAAAGTATTTTACCTCGAAATGCGTTAAAACAAACAAGCTAGCTATTCTGGAAGCTACTTGCAAGTAATTTTACATTGTGTTTAAGTTTTGTAGGGGTGTGTGTCCATTTCATATATGCCAAAATTGTAGAAAAAGACGGTCGAAGCAGGGGCATCAAAAACTGTAGGGTATAGATTTTCCTCCGCATCATTCATTTGCCTTGTAAGTATTGGAATATACGCATTGTAGCCCATCATTTGCGTCAACCAAAGCATCACTCCGCATTTTACATTGTGCAACAACTTGTTTCAAGTTTGGCATGAAAATTTAAAACGTCATCACTCTGAAAATTGTAGCACACTCTCCACAATACGACATCGTTGTCCGTAATTAGCGTCACGCGCATCGTACATTCCAGAACTGATTCTCGAAAGCAATGAGGCATCCTTTGCATTCCGGCACGAAATGGTTATGAAAGCCGATCCTTGTTCAACTGAGATTCGCATACTTACTTTTAATCTTGAAAAGGCAACAATAGAATTACTTCAAAAACTGTTCAAGTGTATTTCTAACAATGCAAGTGAAATGCAAGTGTAATACAGTCTTTTCAGTTTCTGAGAGTTTCTGACAATCCCTAACAATATGTCTCACTTTATAGAAGTGCAGCCTACATATTAGAGACTTCAAGCCGATATAAATATTGCCTTGCGAGATATTGGCTTGCGAAAGTGCAATGACTCTTATCGCTGTATAGGGCAACCTGCGCCGAACTTTCAGGCCGATAAATTTTAGCTTGCGAAAGCGTACTAGCCCCTGTGCAACCTGCACTAACCACAAACCGGTTCTTGATATGTTGGCTTGTGTTGGCAAAATTACTCCCGATATGGACACCTGAAGGAATGACGAAAGAAAGCTATCAATAAACAATACAACCTCAATCAATATTTTCAAAGCCTGCAAGAAATTAGGAAGCCATATTTTCGATAATTGAAAGCAGACATGCAATAAAGCATAAGCTAGCTAAAATAGAAACTTACGAAGGATACGAAGATGGATTTTGGATACATACAAACAGACAACGCGTGCATCTCAAAGCAAGCTATAAAAGAAATAACGTACCTTGGCAACTGAAAGCTGGGAAAATAAAAATGAAGTATCTAAAAACTGATAGATGGTACACAAATGCGAAGTGGCCAATACGAAGAAGGCAGAAAATCTACTCGCAGAAGTCAACTATGTACAAGCACTCGATCTTCTCATCAACAGGAAGTCATCTTAGCAAAATTCCTTTCGATCACGTGATTCTCGTAGATAGGCAAACGTTTGCTACCAACTTAGTGTGAGCTTTGCACACCCAATTAACCAGCAAGCCACGACATTCCGAAAACCGCCTTCTCGATTTCATTTGTTAATATGTCTAATATCAGGGAGCTTCTCTTCTGGTCAGCTTTGTGTCGTTCTACCTCTCCTAATCCTATCCTAAACTCTATAGTTTCTATCTTAACTTAAAAGAATGGCCCTGACAAAAAGCAATAACCAAACTAAGCTGTGGTGGGAGTTTTAGTCTGAAAAGAAAGCTAACAAGAAAAGTGAACTGTTAACTTGCAATTTGTTGATTTGTGCCCAGGTAGAGTCTAGATTCATTTTCACATTAGAAAAACTGATTGAACTCATCTGATGAAATAGAAAGAACAAACCGATACTGATTAACAGAAGGAATGAACAGAGCAGAATTACAATGAATACAAATTACTGAAAAGGAAACATTCCGCAACACAAACTTCCTCCAAAAAGAAATTCGGGAGTTCAGCTTGAGGCTATTGAAAAGCCGGTGGTAAAATAGTTTTGGATTCTTATTAAGGTCAAGAGAATTGGCGCTGCTCGTTGATTTACCGCATGGAGGCGAGAGAATGTTTGTTCCTTTTGTACAAACCTTGGTAACATCAAAACCACTAGAAGTTTGTTTTCAAATCAATATTAGAAGCAACAACCACGCAAGATTTTTTTTAGTGAAAAGAAATATTCTGATGCAGCTGGGCTGTTGTAAAGTTAAATAAATGCTCATAATTAGGGCGCTGCCTTGTAGATATCGATTAACGGATTCTTCTCTCGTTCCCCTGCTAGGTAATAACAGAAATGTCTTTAAACTCTGTCTGATTCCTTATCCCATTACAAAGAGAAAACGGACTACATTTCTTAACAGCTTTAAAAGAACAAAATGAAATAATTAGATCAAGTAGACGAGCTCTTACAATATGTGATACACCTTAAAGAACCAATCGTACTTGAGCACCATGATGTCCCGGAGGATCTGCGGGTACTTTCCAATATGACTTTAGACCTATCGAGATTCTGTACTTCAGAGGTACTAAGTCATTCGTTCAGTGTGGATCCCACCTTTAACTTTGGAAATTCCTAAAAGACGCCGTTTACCTACAAACACCTCTTCTTAAAATCCAAGCGAACTGGCACAGCCCCAGCCTTTTTAGGACCAACAGCAATCCATTACAGCAAGCAAAAGGATGTTTACAGCAAGATAGTCCACGCTGTAGCTTCAAACACACCGAGTCTCGCTGACAAAGGGAAGGGCTACATAACGGATGGAGAAGACGCTCTGCACTCCGCTTTGAGGGAGGTTATGCACCAAGCGACTGGTTTAAGATGTTTCAGACATTTCTATCAGAACTGTCGTGACAAGCTTCACAAGCTCGGAATTCAGAAAAAAAGAAGAACAAAAGTTTTTTCTTGAAGAAGTCTTTGGAAAGAGTCAAGTTTCTGATGTTTCGAAATCAACGAACCGACTACGTCCTTAAGTTCAACAAAATGTCTGTCGAAGATGCTTTGAAAGGAAAGGCCATCCCGATTTCTAATCTACCCGACGATGAGCAGCTAGAGTTCAAAGAATTCTCTGAAGATGTATCAGGCATTTTGCAGTCCCTAAAGAGTTGGACAGATGGCTTGGTACAAACCATTGCCAAAGACGCAGAAGCATTGCTAATTTACAAAGATGCTGTAAAAGCTATGCCGTAAATAATGGTTACTTCAAAAAATAAGTATCTTGTGGGGGCTCAGAATTGCAAGAAAGGGATGTACGAATGTACCGTGCACAGTGATCATATAACTTGCACCTGTCAATGTTAGAAGTACAATAACTTATGTAAGCACAGTCTCTGCGTTGCCGAGAATGCAGGAATACTGAAGGAGCATTTAGATTTTCTGCGCAAATCATCTAGGCGTAGAGCTCCCTCAAAGGGTGCCCTTGTGGAACCTTCTAAGGAAGCTCAAGGCAAAAAAGGTGGTAGCCACAAAAATCCCTGGAGACCAAGTCCGGCGAAGTCCATCCCGGTCACAAGCCTGTCAGCAAGTGAACGGCCATTTACCGAGATCCATCACAACAACAAGCCGCTAATTCTTTGCTTTTTAGATGATGCCCCTAAAGCGAAGGAGTGTAGACAGTGTCACATTGAATTTCCCAGAAGGAAAAAGATCATCCCCTTCGATGTGGTACTTTCGCATGAAGAAAAGTGGTGCTATCCGGATCCAGTCCAACCAGGCCGCAAACGACCATCCACAAAGTACACGACTAAGTAGTACTAATTGTAAAGCGCCATAGAGCTTTTAGGATATGGCGCTCTAAAAATCTATATATTATTATTATTACTGCGTCAAGAGCAGCTGCATCAAGACGCGATTGCCGTATTACGATTCAAAGTTGCTGCAGATACCTCCTGAGGCGAGGTCTCGTCTTCAAAAGTCGCACTTTGAACTCCCCCAAGGGGAAATCGATTATGATAAGTCAAGCGCTACATGTTAAAGTATAGAGCGTTTTCACGTGAGGTCATCAAAATTCTAAATTCAAAACTGTTGAACCTACAAAGCTGTTCTTTTAGTGTATTCTAGACATCAGTGCCACTAATTGGTAGAGAACGTTTTGTGCCAGAGGAAAGGTTCGTTTTGGAGATATAGCATTTTGAAATTTGACACAGCCTAACTCGACGTGATCGAAAATGTTACAGAAGCCAATATTTCTGCACAAATGCTTTTCAGATACAATATGCTAATAAGTAAAAAATGATCTCCAAAGCATTCGGAAGTGGAACGCATGACTTTGTTGGCAAAATCGTTCTTTCACGTAGACAGTTTTGGCCGCGAAGTTGGTGTATAAAAGGCCGTACAAAAGTGGAACACCAATATGACGGAACATACTTGTAAAGCTCTCTAAGTGTCCGAATTTGGTTTCTCAATAACTTGGCTACAATATGCACTGGCAAGTTAAATTTAGGGAAAAGTTTTCTTTCCACAAACCCCAGAATCTCTGCCTTTTTTTATTTTTGTGATGCAAGCAAAACGGTCTTGTTATCTTGGCGAAAACGCTCTATAAAACTGATAAAAGAGGGAACATATTGTGCTACTTGGATGTCTCATCATCTTTAAGTCGTCTGTATGTCAAGAACTTTGTGACATTCTGACTTACAATCTCTCAGGGCGTCTTCAAGTGTATTCTCGTTTTCCGCTTGCCACTTTTAAGCAGTATTCAAAACTTTCCCATGGCAATTTTCGGTTTGTAAATAGAGGCGGACCAGACAGCAGTTTGTCGTTATTGTATACATTATCAATGATGTTAAGAATACGATTAATTTTTAAGAAAACATTTTATCTGTTCCAGTTTCATTTTGTTCTCATATTCAACTTTGATTACGATAAGGAAAAATTTTGTTCTGTTATCATATTCAACTTTGATTACGATAAAAAAAAACTTTGTTCTATTATCATACCATTTCCATTACAAGGAACGATAATTGCTCAAACTAATCGAGGCGGGCTGCTAGGAAACCTGCTGATTTGTTTAAGGCTGGGGTCGCACTAGAGACAAAACTGACACAAGTTTGTTTAGATAACCAAAAAATCCGTCAAATTCCTGTCATCAATTGGCCACGCCAAGGGCGACCTACTTGCCTCGACGCGGACAAAAACTTGTCGCGCGGAGACAAATCTTCAAAGGCGCCGTCGTCCTGCCTCGGAGCAACAAACAAAAATTGTTTTTCCTGCGATAAACCTGTCAGTCAATTCTGTAAAACTTGAGGGTTTTTTGCTTCACATTTCACTTTTCCTCGCGACCTTTGTAGTACATTGTTGCTTCACAGTCCATAATCATGAATCCCAGTTATCCCCCTTATTTTAACATCGATCCGGACCAAACCAACCTAAACGAGGCGCAAGACCGATATAGGCCAGGGAAGTTATTCTGGAGGGGGAATCAAAGCGAAAATCATAAACAAATTGCTGAAAATAGCTTTGATCCTTTGAGCATCATTAGCTGCATTCACGTTAAGAACATAGAAATAAAAACCAAGGAATAGAGCGAACTGGCGCGGATTCATTGCGACGGATTGTTGAGCACGAAATGAGCGGGAAATGATTGCGTGATTGCTCTTGTACTGACAGGTCTTATGTTATAGTGCGACCTCAAATGACAACATTTCAATTGTCTCGGACAAGTTCTGAGACAAAATTGTCTGCGCTATCTTCAGACATTTTAAAGACTTGTCTCTAGTGTGACCCCAGTCTAAGAGGTTGGAAATCATGACCAAATACAGTTGTTGTCATTGTTGGAGTTGTCTGTTTAAACTATCATACGACAAAATGTTCTTGGTAAGATTGTTGGTAAGATTTACCAATTTTATATTGTTTTATGTTGTTTTGTGTTCTGTTATTTTAGGGCATTCCAAATAAAGAGACCTTTCCCGTTGTAAAGCCAATTTGATTTTGTATTTGTTTCATTTCTTCAATTTGCTACTATCGAATGCCGATTTCCCTAACCTGGTTACCGTTGCGTGACATCCGGTCATCGATTCTATAATTATCTCTACTGCAATCACATTGCAATTTGTGCCTTTCTACGTTGACTGGTCAACTGCTATTTAGGCAGAAAAAAAAATTGCAAACAAAACAGCAAATAACAAAAGAAAAAGAAAAGAAGAACTAAGGGCTTTAAATTCATTGCGGCCATAATACGTTCGCAAGCAAAGGCTGATATTTTTTAAAGTGTTTGTGTCACCTCTGTGTTTTCTAGGTCTTTGTTTGCTAGGTCTGTGTTTTCGAAGTCTGCGTTTTCGAGGTCTGCGTTTTCGAGGTCTGCGTTTTCGAGGTCTGCATTTTCGAGGTCTGCGTATTCGAGGTCTGCGTTTTCGAGGTTTGTGGTCTGAGGTCTACGTTTTCGAGGTCTGTGTTTTCGAGACACCCGTTTTCTCTTGGTTTTCGTGCGCTTTCCCGTGACAGCATATGGTGCATTGACATGTTTAATGAATTTTTGTTTTCTTTGGGCGAATTTGGAAAACTCTGCCACTGACATTTTTTTCCAAATTTTGCTCATAGGGGTCTCATTAGGAAAAACTCCAATTTTGACCCAATGTTTGGTAAAACAAACAAAATTCGAACTAGTACGACACTCCCTCGTTTTGTATCTCCATTTTTTTTAAATGAACAATGACAGACCCGACAATTAAAAGGAAGCCTATTTACGCGTACTGTTTGTTTTAGAGGACTCTATCAAGCCCATGCTGGGCACTTGTCAAAAGGAAGGTTCTCATGTGACAGTTGGCGCCCCAAGGGAGCGCAGCATGTTTGGCGGCGTTCGGTGAAATGTGTGGGATTGATTGCAGGTATTTCCTTCGTTCGCCTCACCCCCTCCCTCTGCTCTTTATTTTTCGCACTCCCTCCTAGTTTTGTTCCCTTTGCGTTAAGTTTTTCCAGTTTCGTTCCCTTCGCGTAAGTTTTTGGAAATAAAGGCCGTCCGTGAAACGGTCGCAAGCTTCAAATTGCATACTTTTTTGACTTTATTGGCTAGAAATACCAGTATTCTAGCATGGCCTTCAGGACAAACTTTTGGGAATTAAGGGACAAAAGAAACGTTCTAAAACTTGCAATTCGTACGCGAAAGGTTAGAACATTGATATATTAACGTGGTATAAAAATGATTGTCCTCAAAGGTCAATAATCAGCAACAGCTGCTTCATTGGGGCTACACTGAAGCTTACTAAAAATGGAAACAAACGGTTACAATATTTAAAAATGATACAAGAAAAAATTGTGACACAATTGGTTGATAAAAATAAAATAATACGGTAAAAGCGACGGTCAATGGTATTGAATGAACACAAAGTAATCTGAAGCCAAAGTCTTAGTCAAGGAGATTTATTAACGAAATATCACTCGTTGTTACATTGAAAGATAGATCTTTCTTGTAAAACATTAACGTGGCTGAAATTACACATAATCGGCACCCTTACTCTATTTTCTACTAAATTGCTCGTTTTTATGCCCTTAAATGTTAACATCTTTGGATGCCACTTAACGAAGGAAAGCTACAAGAGCGCATGCCAGAAGCATGATGGCGCTGACCACTGGTACTTTGGCTCCATTACACAAATCGGAAGAGCAGCAGTTAATGTCGCACTCGGTGACAGAGACTGTGGGATCAGAAGACTTGCAAAACGGAGATTTAGCATCATCGCAGTCAGACGAACTACCACAGCCTTTAGCGTATAAAGTAACGGATACTCCACCTTGTTTTCTTGTCACAAGGACTTTTCCACAGTGGTTTTTACCACCATCACAGGTAACCTCTGTTTTGTTCTTATCACAGTCATCCCAGTCTTTGATAGTCGAACACTGGTAGCATTTCAGGCCATATCCTAAAATACATAATCAAGCATAACTGAGTGCTGTCTTCCGACACAAGTAAGTCATTGAGAATACGAACACGCCAGGGAGAGGGGGAGGGGAGAAGAGAGATAGATTTAGTTTTGGGAGATAACACAAAGGCAGAAAAAAATATCCCGGATTTAGCTTCGGGCTAGCATTATCTGCTCAAAACTGTCAGAAGGTTGTTAAAGCGTTAATAACACAATTGACTTACTGTGTCTGAATACTTGCATGAATCACTACAGAATCTAAATTAATTACGCAACTAGACAATGATTAACCAGCGAGCTGCGACATTCCGAAAACCGCCTTGTGGATCTCTTTTGTTGATATGACCAATACCCTTCTGGTAAGCCTTATGTTGTTGTCGTAATCATCTTAACTTAAAAGAATCGCCCTGATGAAAAGCAACAACCAAACTAAGCTGTGGTGGAAGTTTTATTCTGAAAAGAAACCAAACAAATGTGATCTGTTAACTTGCAGTTTGTTGATATGTGACTAAATGAAACAAGTCTAGATTCATTTTTGTGAAGAATGTAAATTTCGTGGCTGGTATGACGCGGTGTTTCGTCTCGGCCAAGAGACTCATCAGATACTTTTCGAATTCCAGCAAACTCGTTGAGCATCGCGCTCAAAGTCCTGTTCGCGAAGTCAAGATGTTAGCAGTCTGGCCCTCTATCGCAGAAGGATTCCCAAGTACTTGACAATTTTTTATTGCAGATTCATTTTTACATTAGTAAAACTGATTGAACTCATCTGATGAAATAGACAAAGAACAAACCGATAATTAACAGAAGGATGAAGAGAGCATACGATGAATGCAAATTACTTTAAAGGAAACATTCCACAACACAAACTGCTTCGAAAGGAAATATTCTTGATTCAGAATTTCAGCTAGAAGCTATTGAAATACCAGTGGTAAAATAGTGTTTGAATGTTATTAAGGTCAGGAGAATTGGCGCGCTCGTAAATTTATCGCATGGAGGCGAGAGAATGGTCGCTCGTTTGTCATGTTTCTACAAACCTTGGAAACTTTAAAACCACTTTAAGTTTCTTTTAAAATCAACATTAGAAGAAATAACCACACAATAGTCCCTAATGATGAGAAACTTCAAACTCAAGACTGGATTTTCTCAGTAGTGGAAAGAAACTGTACTGATGCAGCTGGACTGTTGTAAATTAAATGCTCATAATTAGGGCGCTGCCTTGTTAACATTGATAAGTGGATTCTTGTCTCGTTCCCTTGATAGGTAATAATTGGAATTTCTTTAAATTCTGCCCGATTTCTTATCCCACATGTGATTTCAAAGAGAAAACGGACTACATTTCTTAATAACAGCGTATTTTCGTGCCGAAGACTTCCCTCGGTGTGCGATTTTCCGCGTTAGGAGGCATATACCTGTATTAAAGAGCAAATACTTTCACAGAAACAACTTCAAACAAGCTCATACTGTAAACAAACTTCCAATGTGCACTTGATCCATCAAACAATATGAAATGAGTCAAAAACGTGTCCAAAAGTATATCATATTTGTTGGGTTTCTGAGCAATAAATAAGCGATACATTAAATAGACCTGAAATAGGCGCTGGCTGTTGACATACCAGTGCGATAGTTTTGAGCTCAAAAAGCATTCAAAAGTCAAAAGTACAGCAACAAACTCTCCCCTCTAAGTTCCCCTAAACAGTCTCTACACACCTGCCAGGTAAATTTGGGTAAATGAACAAGATCAAGTAAATAACTGAAATTCATACTTGATTATTACCGCTTGTACCGGTAGCCTGCTGTAACTGTACTTACACCAAAATCTTGTTCTAAATTAAACATGAAATAAATCAATCAGACAAATAAAGCGTTTGGCAATACCATCTTTATAGAACTTACCGACGGAAATGCAAAGAAGAAAGGTGAGGACGCAAAGTGATTTCATAGTAATAGAGTGGAAAGGCGCGATCTCTTCTGTGGCAGCAGAATTGTTCCTGTAGGCACTCAACGTTGGTTTGACGACAGATGAATTTATTTGGGTCTTTATTCCTAGCTGTCATTTATAGCAAACCAATGAAAATTTAAGGTTGGAAAAATAGGTGGGTTCATACTAGCGACGTAAGTAGACTTCAAGTAGAATTCAAGCTCGACAGGAGCTCAAGTACACTTGAGGGCATGAACGCCTGCTTGCTGTGATTAGCGTCCACATTACAACTCAAAGTATGCTTGAAGCATTCGAGGTTGTCAATCAAGAAACGCGGTAAAATCTTGCACGCATGCATATAGCTAGTCTCCTTCGCAGCCTTTTTTTGGGATGTCACGCAACGCTCCCCCCAAAGAAACGGCTGCTCACAACCGAACCACATTCCTTTCTATTGTATTTGTGGTTTCCTTGCGGTCTTTTGAACAGACCAATTACATAACAGCAAAGTGCAAATGACGTAAGCTTTCGTGCGAAAAGGCCTGCGGTGCGAACAATGACGGATTTCTGGCTTTTGTTTCACGCCACACGCACGCCACCAAAAATGGGCTGTGTTCGCGGGCTACGAACATGACAAACGAAAAAACATGTGAATGAAAGCCCCACGTACAAGTGCTTCATGTGCTTATCGCTATGTTCAGCTAATGAGAGAACATAAGTAGTGTCGTAATGGGGGTTGCCAGCCCACCATTTAAAATGGGATAAAAAAAAAATAGAGGAGAGGAGCCCACCCCAGCCCACCCCAACCCACCCTTTTAAACAAGGGATAGAGGAGGCCTGCCCAGCCCACCCCAGCCCACCCTTTTAAAAAGGGATAGAGGAGGCCTGCTTTGAACCTTATAATAACACCTTGCTATTGTTGACTCTGCTCCAGGATCCATATAATATAAAAATAGATACTCATTTTTTTACTCATATTTTTCTTCACTATCTTCATCACTCTCTTCTTCATGATTGTATACTTTATCTAATTCTCTTATCAAATCATCTAAAACAATAATAATTCTACTTATTTGTGCATAACTAATTTTTGTTTTATCATTTGAGAGTCTCTTTATCTTTTTCTTCTTTTTAAGGTCTGTTGCTTTTTTTTCACTATCCATATAATATAAAATAGATACTCAATTTTTCACTATTCACAATACTTTTTCCAATAGTACTTTTCATACTTACCAACATGAGGGCAAATATCAACAAAGAAATTATCTAAATTAGCTATATCATGAATAAGATCTGTATTATTAAAGCTACCTCGCCTTAATGCACTTTTTATTCGGATTAGCATATGAGCATAGCTCTGGAAAGCATACTTGCAGTTATTCATGTTTTCATTAACGTTTTTGTAGTCAAGCAAACATTCAATTAGCATAGAACCCCCAAGAGAAATAATAGTCAAAATAGATCCTGAGACAATAGCTGATGCAATACCGCCTCCGGCAATGGCACCTGAAAACAATCTTGCTGCATATTTAATATTTCTGTAATACCTATGAGCTTTCTTATATAAAAACCATTTTCGATTAATGGTTTTGTAATAACCCATCAATTCATCTATTTGATCGCTATTCAAGTCTTGTGAAATATGATTGAAATCGCAAATTTTTCTAGTCATATTTATAAATAATTAGGAGAAAATTATTTATAAATGCAAGAAACGCGTTTCCTTACTACCCACACACAACCTGATGGGTCAGACAAAGGGAAACTTGTTTCCTTACTACCCACACACTGTCTGTTGCAACACACAAAGGGAAACACGTTTCTTTACTACGGCCACAAAATCTGATGCAGCAGACAAAGGGAAACGTGTTTCCCTACTACCCACGCACTGTCTGTTGCAACAGACAAAAGGAAACGTGTTTCCCTTACTATCTCTTGTGCTCATTCTTCTACAAAATTATAAGTCAAGTTCTATGACTAGACTTATTATAGTATGTGTGACATTGCTGTTAGTTTTACTTCTAAAACTAACTCTATCGCCTGGACTTAATTCAATAGGATGATTGAAAGCGGCCGTAGTTGAGAAATGCCCAGAAGGTTTTGTAATATAATATTCGTTTCCTACTTCATTACCATTTACAATTACTGCTACTACAATTAATTCAGGAGCGTTATTGTTTAAAGTAGATGACAAAGCACCATATAAAATTCTAGAAGAAATAGGAATTGGAAAGCCATAGTTTTGACCAGTTGCTCCATTTCCGAAAGACCATTCAAAAGCATCAAGAGAGAGAGGTCCATTTTCTTCGGCATGGATCGCGATTTTTGGTTTCGGAAAGGTAATATAGTCATTTATATTAGCAATTAGAGCGTTAAGATCTGCACTGTCTGTTTTGTTTCTCTCGAGTGAATCTATTGTATTAGATAGGGTTGTTATGTCTGAAGCATTTCCTTTTCCCTTTTCACCCTTAACTGCTTTTGCCTCTAGTTTTTGTTCTCCATTAGTGAAGCCCATATATTGTATAAGACATTAAATATTTTTAAATAATTGTTCCTTCACTCTTTTCATATTCTTTGATATCTCCATAAGCATCACTATTCAAATTATAGATATTTTTGGTTATTAAACCTCTCTTTATAGTGAAAGGAGAATCTGACACATAGATTATACTAAATTCATGATTTGGAACTCGGGGATGAGTTACAGTGATCTGTTTAGAGAGACCACTGAAAATAAATTTTATATTATCATCTCTAATAAATAACCAAAAATAGAATTGTTTTCCTTTGGCGTTATCGGGAATATTAATACTTTTTAAACTTGGCTCATTAATTAAGGCATTTCTGGAAACTACTACTCTATCTTTACTAATAAAAATATTGATAGGAAAATTACCACCAGCAGCCCAATGTAAAGTTATTATCATGCTATCACTTGTACTAGCTTTATGTATGAAGGTTAAATAAAACGTGACATCACCGCTGTTATCATCATTTGTCTGATATGAATAATTATTTTCAGTTCTACCTTCAATAGAATCAGGGAAATAAATCTCTTTTATTAATGAAAATCTTCCATTATTTCTTATTAAATTTCTATATATATCTTTAATTAAATTACCCTTTTTGTCTAATTGTGTTTGTAGATCAGAATGGACTGTCTCTATAGAACTCTGCAAATTAGAGACTGAAGTTAGGAAAGATTTTTTAAAATCATTTAATTGTTTAAGATTGATAGCATCACTATCTTCATTTCCTTCTGGAAGGTTTTTAATACTTTTATTATTCATGTCAATAGGAGCTTCAAAATTAACCACATCATTATCGAAGTAATACAATCGGTCCCAGAGATGAATCGAAACATCATTCTGGTAACCTCTAACACCATAGATTACCACATAAATATCTGTTTTAGGGTCTGACCTACCTTTAAGACGAACATCAATATCTAAATCATCAAAACTAGGATTGATAATACCCTTATTAAAATGTATCACACTTCTTGTACTGCCTCCATGTATTTTGCTATTAATTTTACTGACAGAGAGAGTGCCACTAGATGCATTAGTTTCATCAACAGAGAGACCATCACTAATATACATTTCATAAACAATAGTATAGTTTCCGGTTGGTAGATATACAACATCAATACTCAGTCTTGTGCTATAGTAACCTAGACTTGAGTCATAATCAATTTGAAAATGGTATGTTTTCTTATTTACATGGTGGTAGTCTTTATTTATGGCTCCGATTTTATGAATATCACCAGCATCCTCTTTAAAAAGGTCATCATCCATTACTTTTTGGAAGACATTTTCCGCGTCAATAGACTCAATACTTCTCTCTTCTGACTCTTTTATTTTTGTGTCAATGATGCCTGAAATGATACTATTACTATCATTAATACTCTTATTGACGTAATTAACTGATGCTGCATAATTTCTATTAATTGGTAATGGGTCTTTTAACCCAATAATACTCTTACTATTCATGTCTAAATTACCTTCCATCTTCTCACTACCATCTTTTGGTAATAGGTCAGCTTCAGTCCTTGCTATTAATTGGACGAGATAGTCACGATTTGATTTAAAAAATTGGAAATTAATTGCTTGATATTTGATTTGATCATAATTTGGATTAACTCCATCATCTTCAAAAATAGTTTTTAAACCATCAATAAGGAATCCACCCATATTTAGATTACCTTGCATTGCACGATCGCCTGATAATGGAAAATAAGTTGCTTTTGCACCTCCAACTGTTAGAGCAGCATTATCAACAGAAGAACTTCTAATTCCAGTAATAGTATGATCACCCATATTTAAGTTACCAGTCATCGCTCTTGAGCCATCTAATTTGAGCAAATCTGATGTATCAACTATTTTTTTATCAACATATGCTTTAGAGACAAGATCATTATCAGAGAATAAATTATCAGAATATGGCTCTGTGTTCTGAACTTTTTTTCCTCTTAAATCAAAAGCCTCAGTTCCATCAGCATTGCTCTTTAACTTGATAAAATTTTCATAGAGATATTCTTTATTTACTGCGCTATATAAATCTTTTCTCTTAACGGTTAATGAGTCAGTATCTATGTGATCATCTACGTTTTTTATTTGAAGAATATAGTGTGTATCCATTTGGAGATCCCCCGTCATAGACCTACTGCCATCTAGAGGGAGAAGATCTGAAGTGTCTACTGATGGGATTTTGGCTATTTCATCATCAACATATTTTTTGTTTGCGACCCAATCATTATATAATGGATATTTTACGTTATATATAGGCAGTTGCCCAGTATTGAAATATCCTAACCGCCCCGGCGTTCTATCTTTTTCAAAATATCTAGCGTCTCCAAAAGATAGGGTAATGGGCTTGCTCCCACCTATTGGGTTTGGTAATCCCTCAATTACATTTCCATTCATATTTATATTCTCAAAGTAGAGGATCTCATGGTTATCATTAACATCACTAATATTGAAAATATTGTGGTTGAAACTAGTACTTTCACTGCCTTTTATTACTCTAGAATAGAAGAGAAATTTAATGTTTTTATCATATTCAGTACCACAATATATTATTTTAAAAGTAATCTCACCAGCCTAGCCATCACTAGTGAATCTAATAATTGATTTAGTATATCTACCATCTATTTTATTGCTGTTAAAAGTACTTATCCTATAATGACTGTTGGCGTGGACATTAAAAATTATGGTGTCATTTGTCCGGAAACTACCATCTTCACCAATAGAGAAGATTTCAAAGAGTGCAGTATAAATACCACTCTCTAATCTATCATTAGTCATCTTTATACTAGACCAAGCCTCTCCACCAAAACCAGTATCAAAACCTTCTTTATCAATGATGATAGCGTCATAATGACTCTTATGATTTTTGAAGAAATGAGAGGAAGATGTATTTGGTGGTGATTGTGTAGTTAACTCACTCTTGTCACTGAAGTTTTTAAAAATTCTGAAACCAGGTTGTAAATGAAAATTATTGCCAGTAAATTGAGTATGATTTTTTAACTCTCCAAAATTTACAGCATCACCATCATCTGTTGGATGGGCTAAATTAACTATTTTATGGGTCTTTAAGTCTAAATCACTCTCGAAATCCTTATCTAATTTATTTTTAGTATATTTTTTAGTAGATGCATCATTTCCATGGGAGGGTGCTCCTACATCTGCTAATCTCTTCCCATCAATATCAAAATTACCATCATCTGTAAGATGAAAACCAATTCCAGGAAGACCTCTATCTCCTCTTCCTCCCTTTTGGCCTTTGCCTTCATTTTGTTCTAATAATCCATTACTATATCCCATATATAGTAATGGATGTGTTTTATTTTTAAAATCCCAATCAATCACTATCAGATGTATCTCCCGCGCCAGAGGTTTGGGATTGAGATTGAGATGATTCCCAATAATATTGAGAAAAATCTGTAGAAGATTGTGAAGAAGATTGAGAAGGATAGTAGTCACTATCTTCTGAGTCTGAGCTCTCGAGTGGGGCGTTTAGGAGAAAATCTTTGTAATCTTTGCAATCACACATATATATTATATAGATATTTTTTCTCTAAAATATTTTTAATTTCATGCCCTTAAATATTTTCATTAAAATTTTTCCTAATACTCTTATTTATCTTGTCAATATATGCAAAGCTGTAAGGTTCAGAAGTAGCCTTGAGGAATTTGGTTTTAGGGACATTAACTTCTCTGCACATTCTGGCGGTTTCTGCTGCAGAGGGCGAGTCAAAGATACAGAAGTGAGAACAATTAAGACGGATATCTTTTGGAGTGAGATAATAAGATTGAGAGAGATAGATAACACTACAACCTTTATGACGACCACCAATAAAGTATTCAATGAGAGGCTTTTGATTCTTTTCACATAAGAAGTCATCAAATATGACTATTTTTTGGTTATCACCATCTAGTTCAGATAGAGGAATTATTTCATCATTACTGGCTTCGATAACATCATAACCTACTTCGTCGGAGATAGGCTGGAATTTCTCCATTAATTTTTGATACTTAGATTATTCTAGATTTTTTGAGAAGAGGTAAATCTTATCAAAGTAGAGGAGATTGTAGAGCATATGCATAAGGGTATTTGTTTTACCACAACCACTAGGTCCACAAATTAGCATTCGGAAAGTGTCCGAAGGCATAAAAGGTTTTAGCCTTTTATATTCCTTTTTAGAGTTTGATGCTGAGTCATAGTTTGGAATTTTCATCTATAAATTATATGGATATATTCTTTTTCAATTATCGGAATAGTATAATCTAAGATTATATTGTATTATTTATAACAATATAAATTATGTTAATATATGAGTCTAAGGAAATGGAAAGAATTAGCTGAACGGAGGACAAATACAGGAAAGGCCAAGAGAGGTCTTTTCGATGAAATAACAGAAGAGAGGATAAAGAGTAAAACAACCGATCAGGCGATTGCAAAGACTTTTAGGTTAGATAAGCTTGATCAAATAGCTGAACAGACTAAGCCGAGAAAGAGAGTGCGATTTCAGGTACCCAGAGCAAATAGAGAGGGAGGTATTGATTATGCGCCAGAAGTAGATCCCTATGAGGATATGGATGTGGAGGGATTGCTAAATCTAGAAGATTATGTAGCACCTCAAGCTGAAAAACAAATAGCTAAGATACCAAAAGAACCACCTGAATATCAACCAAAATATGAAATGGATCCTAGTTTTTGGCAAATACCTGATGAAGCACCACCCCCATATGAATCTGGAGATCCTTTAGCTATTGAAGGGGCTCCCGAGGAAGAGGAAGAGGAATATGATGAAGAAATTACAGGGGATTTAGAAGCTGATAAGATTTTAGACGAATTAGAATTACCAAATTATAGTGATGTAAATGCGAGATTATCTCAACCAGAGATAACAAATACAAAGAGCAGAAATTATTTAAATAAGGTTGTAAAAGACGCAGAGACTCGGAGAAGATAAGTAATTGCTCTTAAAACAGCAGCAACAAAAAAATATAATAAAGGGCAAATAACCGCAGAAGAGATCTGACATGTTACGGAAGGAGCTTAATGACTATATTAAAACATATAAATTCAAAAGTAAAACATATAAGGGTTATGGTAG
The DNA here is from genome assembly GCA_022496165.2 of Catalaphyllia jardinei. NCBI lineage: Eukaryota > Metazoa > Cnidaria > Anthozoa > Scleractinia > Caryophylliidae > Catalaphyllia > Catalaphyllia jardinei. The sequence goes on from CM042747.1 coordinate 1,126,853, forward strand.
CCAGAGGGGAGGAGGGGCCTATTTTTTCCATAACCCAAAAGAAATGCTAGATAAGTTGACTCTCATTATTGCAGAAATGGGGGTGGGTAATACCAGCATAGAAATGAGAAACATGGGTGTAAGTATACTTGATGCACTCTACCATGCTGGTCATATGAATTAAAGCCAATATGAAAAACTAATTAAAAAATATTTTCGATAAGGTATCAATGGAGAGAGAAATAACTTTGAGTAGTTTTGCTGTAAAAAATGAACCAGGAAATCGACCAGGTGATTTTACTACACGGTTTACGCCGACAATAATGCTAGATTCAGACTCAAGCTACTATATTGGTTTTAACAGAATTATCTCAATGTTTTTTTCATGGACAAATGTCAATGCTGGATATAATAATCAGATAATATCATACAGTAAAGATAATGGCCAGACTTGGACAGATATTGATTTTACTCAAGGCGTTTGGACATATAGAGATTTAGACAATTATATTAGGTCTGAGACAAAAACCATAGATGGAGATGGAAATGAAGACTATCCTATTACACTAACTTTTGATGACCCAACTTTCCGGGTTATTATAACTTTAGATACGGACTATCAGCTTGACCTAACTAAATCTGATTTTAATGAACTTATTGGGTATGATAAGAAGATTCTAAAGGATGAGCAGAATATAGGGCAGAGAGCACCAAATCTAACAGAGGATACTGATGTCCTACATATTCATTGCGATTTAACAAGTACTTCATTAGTTGATGGTCAAGAATCAGATATTATTTACAGTTTTGGTACTGCAACTTTAAGAGCATCCTATGGTTTTACTCTTGAACCTAGGCGTATTGTTTATAACCCATTAAATAAAACAAGTATTTCAAGTATCCGCATATATATAACTGATGGATTAAGGAGACCAGTCTATTTAAATAATGCGGATACTGCGTTTTCACTAATATTAAAAAAATAAAGCAGTATTAATTATATGATTAAATCGAGAGAATTCAGAAAGATGTATCATCCATCTCTTGGGAGATATGTTTATGTTCACAGAGGAAATGGCCTTATAGTTGATAATATTATGAAGCCACTTAGTGCAGCTGCAAGTGCAGTTGGAAGTGCAGTTGGCTCAGCTGTTTCGAAAGCAATAGGAAGAAAAGCCTCAAAGGGGGCAAAAAAGGTAAAAGAAGGAATGGAGCGGTCAGGAGATGTTATAAGAGAGAGATTATCTGGAAAGAAGAGAAAGGTGACAAAGCCAACTGCTCAAATGAGCCAAAGAGAAGTTAACACATTAATTAACAATCTTATAGCAGAATCTTAAAAAAATAAAATAAATAAAAATATATGTCATTCAGATCGTCAGAAAACGTCCAGAGAAATGAAGAAGTCCGATTTTTACTAGAGAGTAATATAAGAGCTCCTCCAAATGGCACGGAGCAACAGAAGAATGGTTATAAATTCGTTATAAACGATAGAAGTTCTTTTTATGATTGGTATAATGCTTATTTTGAAGTAAAATTCCATCTTGATTTAAAGGCTAATGGTGGAGATAATGCCGACACACTCACCACACTCTTATGTGGCTCGCATTCTCTTATCCGACATCTTGTTATAAAGAGTGCTGGTAAAATTATCTATGATACTGATAATCTACATCTGGTCACTTTTGTGAAAAATCTATTAGAATATTCAGATGACTATGCTCGAAGTGTAGCAAAAAATAGTTTTTGGTATCTAGATACTGCTGAAGCAGCAGTGGATGATGAAAATCCGGGTTTTAAAGCGAGACGAGCATTAACATCAACGAGAAAAAAGGTTAATGTAAATATTCCACTAAACAGATATTCTTTCTTTGAAGAATTAGAGGGCCGGATGCTGCCATCAATGCAACTTGAATTTGAAATAGACTTAAATCCAGATGCAGAAATGCTTTATGGCGATACTGGTACCTTTCGTCTTACAATTGATAATTTTTACTTATGGGTCCCCAGACTACAGCCTAAAGATGCTTTAATGACTAAATTTGTCTCTGATTTTCAGAAACCGAGCCGATGGAAATACTTAAGGGAATATCAGCATCTATTGACCGAGTCCGTTATGTATTTGTCTACCTACAGAGAGCTAAGAATAATAGTATGACTGCAAATCCATACATCTTTGATACCTTTAAACTAAATGCTGGTGATGCTAATAGTTTCCTAACTAGCTGCAGGCTTGAATATGGTGATGGAGTGTTCTATCCTGAAAGGGACTTTGACCATGAGAGTAAAAGCAGATTATTCTCTGCGATAATGGGTTATTCATGGAAAAAGAATGATTATAATACTGGCACTCAACTTAACATCGCTAATTTCACATCTATCTATCCTCTAATCTTTTTTGACCTAAGTTACCAAGCTGAGGGAGTCTCAAGGGATCCAAAGCAGCTTATACTTAAATACATGGTTAACACTAATGATGGTGACCAATTCAGGGTTTATGCCATTGTCCTATATGAGAAAGATGTTGTTGTTGATAAAGTAGGAGATCAGCTTGTTATTGTATAAGCTGCGGAGGGTCGAAAATAAGTGTGTGAATGAAATTTTTAATTTAGAGAAAAAATATTTATATAGTATATAGAATGAAAAACGAAAGAAAAAACAGTGAGTTTGAAATCGTTAATTTTACTGATATTGATGTAAATGAGATTACTTTTGGAAAACCTAAAGAAAACAAACATAGTGGGAGTCAAATACCAATTCTATATAAAGGCCGGACTATGTATGTCAGATATGAAGGTATTTCACCTTTTGGTGTTAAGGAAAATTATGATAAGGATGATAATTATCTTTGCACAAGTATGCAGATTAATTTAGAAGGTGATTATATGAAAAAGGCAAAAGAGTTAGACCTTTTCTTTATTAACTCTTTTTTTAAGCATAAATGGTCTCTAGCCAAAAATATTCCAAAGAGTAATATTGAAGGTTATGATGAGCATGGTATGGATGGTTTATGGAAAAGAATTTGCAAGAAATCTTATAAAGTAAATGCCCTCACAAAAGAGAGAGAGTATACTGATTATCCAAGTAAGATGGAATTTGCCTTATAAAAATGATAGACTGCAGACAACCTTTTTCCATTGGGATAAGACAAAAGTAGAAGGTTATAATGACATTGGGCCAAGGTCAGAGGTTAAGTTTATTGCGGCATGGTTTTCACTATGTCGCGGGACATTTGGATTAACTCTAAAGCCAAAACTAATGCAAGTTATGTCTAAACCAGAGGAGTCTGTATTTAATGAGTGCCTTTTGGAAAGTGATGAGGGGACAGAAGGGGTTATCTCGCTAATCTCAGAAGATTGTTTTGACCTTAGTGATTAGTTTTTTTTTGTTTTTTGTTTTGTTTTTTTTCCTGTCATAACAAAAATTATGAGTTAAAAAAATTTAATTCATAATTAATATAATGAGCAGTAAAACTGAATTACACCCAATAAATGTTAATCTTTCAGACGGGTATAAGATAGGTATATAGATAGGATATAAGATAGGTATAAGATAGGTATAAGATTAAAGAACGGAGCTTTAACTGGTAGTCACACTCTTCTCGTGCCTCAAGCTGTAGTCAATAGAGTAAAGAAGGCAAAAGCCCGTGGCACTGGGGCTCTCGTTAAGATTACAAAGACAAATATCAGAAAGCAATCTGGATCAGGTATTTTCTCTTCTGTAGCTAAAAGCCTAATGCCTATGTTAAGAAATTATGGTCCTATGCTTGCTAAAACAGCTGGTTTAGCTTCTCTTGCTGGTTTAGCCTCTGAGGGAACAAGACAGATTGTTAAAAAAATAACTGGTGGGACAGTTTTCCAGGTTCCAAATAATGTACTCTATAAGCTTGCAGAAATGAGTGATTTACTCACCAGGGCTCAAATCAGAGATTTAGCTGATGCTTATACTAATGGGAGCGATATGAAATTTAAAATCACCCAGAAGCAAGTTGGTAATGGTATTGGAACTATATTAGCCTCTATTGGAATACCACTCATCCTTGATATGTTTCGTGGAAAAGGCGTCTCAAAAACAGGTAAAGGTGGGCCTCAAATAGGTTTACCACCTGTGCCACCACTATTCTTTGGTACTTGGGGTGAGGGTGGTCCAAGAATTGGAAAACAGGGAGGAAAGGGTAAAAAAAAAAGTCCCCAAAAACAATCTAGGTTTAAGACTTAAAGGGACAGTACCAATGAGTAATTTTGATCTATTAGAATGGTGCCAATATTTAGGTATACCTATCAGAGATGTATTAAGTAGAGATGTCTCTGTCCCTCACAATCATAAATTAGGTATTTTTATCTATAATTTAGAGCCATCTTACATGAGTGGCTCTCATTGGGTTGCAACTTATGTCAGAGATGGTGTTATTAATTATTTTGATAGCTTTGGTATGCCTCCCTTTCAGAGAATAGTAGATCATGCTAAGATGAAAAATGTAACTCTTTTGCATCAAAACATGCAAATACAAAACTTATATACTACAACATGTGGGTATTTCTGCCTATACTTTCTCCATGAGATGCACCGTGGCATTGATTATTGGGATTTACTCTCCCCTTTTCGTAAAGATACAAAATATAATGAGAAATTTATTGCAAACTATTTTCGCAATCTCTCTTAAGCCTCTTCTTTGCATCTATTAGATCTTTTGTCTTATATTTATTATACTTTATTGAGCTTGTGTCTCTACATAGGCAAAGCCGATACTTTAGATATAACCTCTTATAGCGGCGGTAATCCTTCTCTAACTTCTCTATTTCACGTCCTAAATCCAAAAATAGATTATAGTTAGCTATTTTCTCCTCCATTATATAAAGATTAAATTACTATTTTTTAATATATAATGAGCGATATTTTTCAACCACACCCTATTTTTAATACATATGAATCAAATAGTGAAGGAATAGTAAGAAACATTAGAAATAAGCGAAACCACACCCTTTTTTAATACATATGAATCAAATAGTGAAGGAATAGTAAGAAACATTAGAAATAAGCGAGATATTGGAACTTTAGATCGGAATGGTTACCTTGGGATTAATATGCGGTTTAATGGGGATCACATACATCATAGAAAACATAGATTTATCTATGAATGTTTTAATGGAGTAATTGAGGATAAAAAGCTTGTTATTGACCATATAAATAGTAATAGAAGTGATAATAGGCTAGAAAATTTACAATTAATAACCCAAAGTGAAAATCTAAAGAAGAGAAATATTGATTACCGAAACAATAAACCTATTTCTGTCCGAGCTACTAAAAAAAACTCTGACGTTTCATTTGATTATGGCAGCATGAGTAAATGTGGAAAAGACTTAGGTATTGTCCGAGCATCAGTATCTAGAGTATTAAATGGTCTACAAAAGACTGCTATTGGTAAGCTTCCAAAACCAAAAGGCGGTTAGTAGTATAGGGGGTCAGTATGGCCGGTAGCCAATCAGAGAGCCGTATTTCGAATTTTAACCAATCAGAGAGCCGTATTTGGCCCACGTGACTTTGGTCACGTGGTATTTGACCCGCAGGGGTCTAGACCCGAGTTTGGGTGAGGGCCTGGGTCTGCCTCGGCCAACATGGGAACGAGGTTGACCGGAAGTGACGTCATTACAACCGTAATTGCCATGGAAACCGGAAGTGATACAATCAAAACCGGAAGTGACGTCATGGGATGGGGCATGAGATCAGGAAGTCGAAAACAAGAACAGACACCCATGGTAAGAGGTGAAAAAACGATTTTATTTACAGATTCATTAATAGTTCTACATTTTGCATGTCTGCATCATCATCGAGTTGGGCTGCCTGGGCTTGACTGAGATCTTCATCCAGGATGGTGGACTGTTTCTGGTAACCATAGGGATACGACAGGAAGGTGTCGGGATCGACGACGCGTTTGTCGAAGACCACTCGGTATCGTTTGGTTTCTTCGACCGTTTCCAGGGTTTTGGTGTGGACATCCCGTTTGATCTTGTGGGGGTTGTGCACGGGGATGGCACGTGGTTCGTCCAGGGGTGCGGTGACTTCGTCGATGACGTTGGCCTTGAGAAGGTCAAAGTTCAATTGGCTTTGTCCGCATGCATTGAGGGTGAAACCACGTACCTTGCATTCCACTTTACCTTGCTGAGTTTTGTACCCGTAATTCTTGGGGCCAGCGGCCGCGAATTCGACGATGTGATCGTCGGGTTTCAATTCGCTGGTGAATACGCCGAGATGATCGGTGGGTAGCGTGGGTTGACCGGGTCGCTGAGAGAAGAGGATGGAGTCGGTGTCGAAGTAGAGGACTTGTTGGGGTCGGAGTCGACTCAGTCCTTCTCGGTAGAGTTTGAGTCTGGCCCAGCAGGTGGTGAAACAAGCCACAAAGATGTTGATGTTGACTTGGATCTTTTCTTCATCGTCGACACGCCTGTGGACCACTTCGATCATTTCATCATTCATGACGCGTAGGGTTTGCATTTCCCGACTATCATCGTTCAGCAACTGGTACAATCGAGCTGGCGTGGAAATGGCTTCGACTTGGCTCTTGTTCCCTTGTTGCCCCTACTTGCCCCAGAATTTGTTGAGCATCATTTTGGCGAGGGAGCGTCGGCCTGGATTCTTTTGAATCTTGTCTGGATCGAGTTGGATACCTTCCTTGATTTGGTAGTCTTGGAGGTATTGTTTGCGTTTGTCGGAATCGTCCCCCACCCACTCGGGCCATCCACTGGCTTCTTGTTTCATTTTGAGGAAGGTGTTAACGTAGGAGGAGAATAGTTGATCGGATTTCTGCGGGAAGTGCCAGACTTCGTACACGTGTTGAATGACGTACCCTTGATTGACGGCTTCTTGCAATTCGGGCGTGGGCCACGTGTTCAGGAGACAGCGCTCGTCGTCGGTGTGACTGCAATGGTGACTGCGTTCGGTCAGCGGTTTGGGTTGTTCTTGTTCCACGCAGGTTCGACAAAGAGGGAACGTGAGTTTTCCGCCGTGACGATAAGGTAAGACGGGATGGTACAGACCGTGGGGTGGTAGAATCTTGCATTGCAGTAGACCAAAGTAACCGCTGATGTCGGTGCCTGGAGGTTGGTAGTAAATCTCGGGATGTCCCACGGGATAGAAACAGTTTTTGTTGGTCCAGGGGTAGAGTGAGGTGAAATCGAGGTAATGGATCTTTTCTCCGTCGACGACCACGTGATGCAGTTTGATGGCATTGGTGCGTCCCCCGAAAAACGCGTCTCGGGGTTGGAGTCTGGGTACGAGTCCGAAGGAATCGACGAGGGCACGCAGGGTGGCGTCGTTTTTCTTCATGTCTTGCCACTCGCATTCCCACATGACGACGACGCTGTACCCCATGGCGAACAGAGCGTCTTCTTTGCGTCGGGTGACTTCGTAGACGTCACGCATGGTCTGATCGTTGATTTTGTGACGCGTTTTGTCTCGTTCCGGGTAACATTTGGGACAGCCGTGCCAAAAGCAGCCGTGGAATTCGTACACGGTGTGAGTGTTGGTATCGTACCCGTCCACGTGAAAGGTCTTACCATCTTGTCGAATCACGTGTTCTCCTCCGTTGCGAGCATGTCGAATGTGACCACCGTGGATGTGATTTAGATAGGTCAACCATTCCATGGCTGCGTGGGACTGGGGTTTGCCTTGTCCGTGCCATCCGTGGATGGGTTCGGAGGCCAGTTGATGTTCGGGCATGTGTTTGGTGCGGTAGAAGAGATTGCAAGCGGAGGCGATGGTGAGACAAAGTTCTAGGGGATTGAATCCACTGATCTCCTGGAACTTTTGGCAAAAGACTTGACAAGCCCCTTTTAGCAGCAGCACGTCGGATTCGCAATAGGCCAGGAGTTCCTTTTGAAAGTCAAAGGCATAGTGGGGATCGTGTGCATCGTACCATTGTTCGAATTCTTGGGCGCGTTCGACCGACATGCCTCGAGGATCGTAGTAGGTCTTGTCGGGTAAGGGTCCCACGTAATTGTGATGGTCGGACGTATTGAAGAAGTGAGGGAAGAATCCTTTTTTGTGTTCCTTGAGCCCGAAGGCTTTGGGGAAGGCGGACAGCGGCATTTGGAAGAAACATAACGAGTCTTTGAACACAATGTCACCGTCCATGATGGACAAGGATAAGATCTTGGCTCCATTGACGAGTTGCTCGGGAACGACATATTGTTTGTAGAGTTCGTCCAGGATGAGGTAAGAGTCGAACCCTTGGGAATTGTGGGCTAGGACGGTGAGTTGGGCATCGAGGGCCAGTTCCCTCAACCAATCGAGAAAGTCTCGGATGCAAGTGGTGCCTTCGAAAAGATATAGTTCGTCGCTGTTGGAAGTGGCGGCGCACACTAGGTTGGGTACGTGGATGCCAGTGTCTTGCATGGTTTCGCTGTCCCAGTAGACGAAGAGTTTGTTTTTGTCTTGGGAAATTAGTGTCCCGTCAGCTTTTCGTTTTCGACGATAGATCAACTTTCTCCTTTCTTCCAATTGGGTGGGATTCTGGATAAAGCATCAGTGAGTATTGAGATGGTGATATTGTTTGCAGGAGGGGCATTCGCTGGTACCGCACACGTGCTTCGTCTCGATTTCGCGTTCTCGTAGTAGTCTGTTACAGTGGGGGCACTTGCGTAGGACAGCACAGACGGGTTTGATCTTTTTGGCGGCATCGGCTCTTTTTCCGTTGGCGACGGAATAGACGTAATGGTTGCCCATGCACTGTTCGCCGAAAAATTTACGATGGCATCGTGGGCATGTGTGACGAGCTTCTTGTCCAAGACTCTGTAAGTAATCGTGGCATTGAGTTTGACCACAAGCGTGACATTTCTTGCCGTTGCAAGGATGATGACGAAGGTCATCGGTGTTGAATCGGGTCTCACACTCGACGCAGAAATAAACGGACCCGAGAAATCCTGGGAGAGAGTTACATCCGTGGTAGTGTTCTCCCACTTTGATAAGTATGATCTCTTGGGGTCGGGGAGGTCCTTTGAAGATGATCTGATATTGCAGATCCACCGAGAGGACAATGAGACGGTGGTCGGGCAGATGTCGTTGAAAGGTTTCGATTTCGGGTAGTCCGCAAGGGCCTTCGGGAACGCCAGCCAGACGATGTAATGCTTGGGCTTTCTTTTGTTGGATCGGGTATCCATCTTTGAGATTTTTGTAGTCTCGGTCCCGGACTTTTCCTTTGGCATCGGCCAACGCTTTCATGGTGACGATGGCGCGTGCACAGCATAGTTGGTCATGGTTCTTGATTTTCACCACGCTCTTTTTGAGATCCAGTAATTTTTCCATGGCCATGCTACCTTTGCGGATCCGTTGGTTCCCAGCGCCTCGTCCTGGATCGCGAATGTGAGAAATGTGCAGGGAGAAGGAATCGTCCAATCGGAACTGTTCGTTGGAGTTCAGCATGCGTGAGATTTGTTGCATGATTTCCCGCGCCCGTAAATCGTTGTTGACCCATTCCCTGACACGCATGCGACTGGAATGGTACGAGTGTCTCAAACGATTGGAATTGATGTTGATGAGGAAATGATCGTTGGGATGGACTTCTGGATCGTTGAGGACTTGTTCTTGTATGGCGCGTTGGAGCACTTCTTCCATTTGGCGGGGTAGAATGTGACGTTGTTGTTGCGCGGGTAAAGGTGCCCCGCCCCCGCGTTGCATCAGTCGTCCCACATAGTTTCTGTGTCGGACACCTAATCGACGCACGCGTCGATCCAAGTGAGGTGTCAAGAGAAAATCAAAGCCTCGTTCTACATCATCTAGATGTTGAGCTAAGAGGGCGTTGTCTTCCTCGTCGTCGAGGTCGAATTCTGGTCTGAATCGTATCATGATGGAGAATGTGGGGTGGATGGACTTGGAGCTTTATTTAATGACACAGACGAGCCAATGAAAGACACACCACACTAAATAAGGAAAAGAAACAAGCCTGAAATGAATGAGAAAAAAATAGTTTAATCACGTGTTTGATGACCTTTTATACAAATGGGACGTGTGTCGATTCCCTGGTGGAATGACGCCCATACTGTGTACGAGGGTATACATGAGAGAAAAGGGATGCGTTTGAAACCACAACCCGGTTCTGAGATCAGCGCATTGTTCCAGAGCTGCCTCTAAAGAGAAACCTAAGAATTTGGTTTTTTTCACACCTTGTAGATCCCAATAATGGCCGTAAACTCGCATATGAAAGAAATTTTGTCCGCACACGTTGTGACGAAAAACTCGGCATCGTATGGGACCTATGAACCATTTTCTTTGTACTTGAGTATACAGTTCTATTTGTTCACACAAACGGCGATTGGATGGACGTTCGCGCCATTCGATTAATTCTTGACTTGCTCTGTAGGCGAGAATCTTTTCTTTTATTTCTGGTGGTAATAAAGTCCAATAACTGTCTGTATACTTTGTCAGTTCCAATTTGGTTTGAGTATTCATGATCTGTTCACAAAAAAAGAAAAAAGTGTCATTCGCACCGATTTAATCTTTTCACTTTGTCTATGGAGTAGATTAAACCGTGACCGAGGAATCTTTTTTTCTTTTCATGGGTTTCATTGTCTAGGTAGAAACCTGTTGCAGTTATCACACCTCCAGGGTTCTGGAATGCATTGAATATGTCCTTGTCCCCATAACGTTTTTAGACGTCCATAGTTGTGGATCTCGCGACACAATCGTTTCATTATATCTTTTCGTTCCTCATCGATGTCGAGTTGGGCTGCTCTCAACTCGAGTATGTATTCTTTTATTTCTGGGGGTAGCATGTCCCAATAGCTTTCATGAGTATTCATCAAATACACTTTAGTCCAAACATCCATTCTACTCATGGTTTTTTTATTCTGAAAAACATTTTACAAAATTTTACAAAAAAGACTTTACATGGTTGATCCGGGCCAAAGCTTGCTGGTATCCGTGGCCCAGATAGATTCTCTGCTTGTCACCATACTCATTAACATAGGTACCGAAAATTTGTAAATATTGAAATGATTTACATTCACAGCTGTTTGGTATACATGTAATATGTCCAAGTTTCCATTTGGTTTTCACCCTTCCGTACAATTGTATTTCATGACAAAGGCTGAGCATCAAGTCTTTTTTATCCTGATCGATTACTTCCTGCTTTATTTTGAGTTGTAAGATGTACTCTTTTATTTCGGGTGGCAGCATATCCCAGTAACTTTCGTGCATTTTCATTAACTCCATCTTCTTCTTTACATTCATTTTTTTCTTTCTTCTAAAAAAGCATTTGAAAAAAATTTATTTTTACAAAATAAAAAAGTTAATTAATTTTTTGAAAATGAACATATAATAATTTGTTTTGAAAAAAAATTACATGAGTATAAAAAAGTTTTTATTACAATTTTTTTTTTACAAGTTAATTATTTAAAAGGTTGGTCACGGCCAAGGCGGGAGTGATTGTATCCGGATCACCAAAAGGCATTGTAGAATAATCTTGCACCAACTTATTGTAAGCCAAGACTGCTTGATCGGTTTTAATGTCTAACGCCGTGTAGTCACTGTTGCGTACGAATTCTTGTCGCCTCAAACGATTATACAATTTTACAGCTGGCTGTATATAATTGTTTCTTAAAATTAACAAGTCCTCATAGGCTTCTTCCTCATTATTTTCTTTTTCCTGTAGTAGCCACATCTTAACCATTTTGTTCACTTGTTTTAGTCGCCTCCCCCACAGTTCATACATACTCATCTGAAACACAAAGGATTGTGTCTCAGCCTTAACGCTCTCTCATATAACATGCTCAGGACAAGAGATCAACTCACCTTGATGGCTTCAACAACTTGTGGACAGCAACAAAGGGCTCTTCTCTCTCTTCAACAGCTCTGGTCACTTCGAGACTTTGAATGCGAATGAACCCCGTAGTGCGTTGCTTTATATATCCTCTGACCCGGTCTGACGTCATGTGACGTCAGAGGGGGATACCCCCCTATCCCCCCCTCTTTTCTGACTAGTACCCAGTGTCTTTGGGGTCGAGTGAGAGAGTATAAGAGAAGACGAGGAACAGAGCTCATTTTCACTGATGGAAGCCGAGAAGTGTCTTTGGTGCAGTTACGAGTTCTTTGGTTATCGCCACTACACCAAGTGCTGTGGACGTTTGTATCACTGGGGGTGCAGAGTACGATATACTTGGGTGAGACCCGCCCACGAGACTTTTTGCCCACATTGTAGAACAATCAATTTGGGGGAACCCTACACGCTGCCATCGGAGTGGTACAAATATCTCAATGGTAAATTGTGAATGAGGTGAGTGCTTCGATGGTCTAGTGGTACAAGACGTCGCGTTGTGGCCGCGAAGACTCAGGTTCGATTCCTGGTCGGAGCAATTTTTTTTATTTTATTTTATTTATTTTTTCAGATGGCTCGTACACACAATACATTTGAGATGGCGAGTTGTTGTCTTTTGTGCATGAGAACATTGAACGAGGAAGGGGAAAAGATGCTGTTGCTGACCTGTTGCAAGAACGGTATACACGATGTGTGCATGCGTGACCGATTTCCAGACCCGCGCCTGTTGACGTGTCCCCAGTGCAAGGTCCGCACCGGAGTCAAGGGTGAAGTCATACGACGCGACGAGTTTTCCCCGGAGGATTCCGATAAGATCGAGGCGTGTTTCCTCAAGCATCATGTGGTGCGTTCTGTTCCCATGACTACCGAAGAGATGAGCGGGTTGCGTATTGCCCTTAACGTGAGTGGATTCAGAGCCATGCGTCACGTGAGTCGTCGCGTCTTCACCCTGGCATTGGCGTTTTGGTGGCCTCTACCCAAGGAAAAAGTGTGCGAATGGGAAGACATCGCAGCGCGCCTTTCCCTGGGATTGCTGTGGAGTATGGTGGACGAGATGCGTCAACGCTACAAGTTGCGCGTGGAACGCGATGGACGAGGGGATGCCTTCCACCACCTAGTAGAGTACCTATTGGAAGTGGGTGTGGTGGATGACGAGGTGAGTACCCGTGATTGCATTGTGAAAACGTGCAGCAACAACGAAGGGGAATGCCGGGAGTGTCATGGGTTTGCTAACGTGTTTAACGAAGGGCGTTTTGGTTATCCCATGGCTTTGGGTAACCGTACCTTTCTGTACCAACGCGTGGAACCCAGTATGTACAATGAGTTTGCGGCCATGATGAGGAAGATGATGAACAAGAAAGGCAAGAAATGAACATTAAGAACACTTTAATGACTCAACTTGTTTTACATGCATGTGAGAGAAAAAATATTAAACGTGTTACAATTTCAATCGTTTCTTGGCTTGCATGATTCTCTTCACGATTCGTTCGGTCATGGTTTTATTCCCGGGTAACTTGTCGATAGCTTTGATCATCTTGGTGTCGGCTTTCCACTTGTCTTGTAAATTCTTGGAACGACTGTAATCGATGTCGTGTTGTTTGGCGATCCTGTCCAATCGATTGATGCCCGGATCACCTCGTTTCAATCGCTTTTTCAAATGCGTTCCGGGTCCCATGTA
>CM042747.1:1140412-1175516 GCA_022496165.2 Catalaphyllia jardinei
ATGTAAAACTGATAATCAATAAATATTATTAAAATACAAAAAAAAAAGTTCAAAGTAACTGTTACTCAAATCGATAAAATCTTCTTGAGGATCGATTTGAAAGTCAATGGGGTGAACCCCTGTGGTGAAAGGGTTGATGGGAACGAATCGTGAAGCCGTCAAACTTAAATCAGTAGGCGGCACATCAAACAGATCCAACATTGGATTTTTAACGCCAGCCGAACGAGCATGTGTGATTAATTGAGTCATCGTCTTCTTCTTCTTCTTTTTGCTTTCAAGGCGCTCTTCACCCAACGATAGTCAGGTAATTGTGGTGTGCCCATAAACAGAGAACCCCCTTTATACACTCTCCGCGTCTTACGCCTGTTGTTGTAGTTAGGTAATCGATGCACACGTCTTGAGTAAATTGGAATCATTTTAAAATCCAAAAAGATCTTTACGAACTTTTTTTTTCACGGCTTTATTTAGTTCTTCCACTGCTTTCCTCTTCAAAGTCTTTTTCGCTGCAGTGAGACCTCTTTTCCAATTAACGTTTTTGCCTTTGACGCCCTCTTTTATACCCGCTAACGTCACATCTTTTAATATAGTGGGTCCTACATCCTGAATGGTTTTCCATACTGAGCCTACTAATCCGTAACCATCCTGCTTTCTCCGAATTTCTGGATGAAATCTTACTAATCCGCTCCCGATCATATTTTCTTGAAATGAAATGTCACTGTAGTCACACCGTCTCCGAACTCTGTTAAAGCACCACTTCCTTCGGCGACTTGTATCTGAATTATGTCCAATAACTCTTTACGCAGTGGTATATATTGCATATGAGTCGGTTCGAAGTAGTGGGTACCTTTCCCTTCACGTTTGTAGTTCACTTGACGTATAAAATCTGTTAATTGATCTCCCAACACGCTACTCCCGCCTACATCCGAGTAGACGAACAACGAACGCATAGAAGGACCAAGCACATGTTTGAAGGCATAATTGAGATTGATAAATCGCCAGTTAACGTCTAAACTGAGTCGAATGTATTTACTTAAGGACCCATTTGGATTTCTAGGAATAAGCCAGTAGGCTTTTTTGTATTGTGAGGCCGCAAGATCACCATTTTGATTAAATTTTGTTTTAATGTCGCTTGATGGAGGGAGTGTATCACCTCGTAATTCCATGACAAGGTTGGATCCTAATTTAACGGCAAACTGTGGATTGGTTTCACTCGGATCATTCTCGAACCATCTCATTTCAATGGCTACCCTTTTATTAAGAAGTATAGCGGGAGACTTCCAACCATGAACGCCAGATAGATTTCGTCCAAAGTCATGAAATTCCACATCACTACAATCTAGAACGATATCGTTGTCCACTGCTTTAAACTTTGGGTAGTAAGTATAATGGGTCGACCCATTATTGTTTATCCATTCTCTTCCAAACTTTCTGTTAGGCCTCATATCCTCTTCTACTCGTTTCTTTCTAAACCAATCAAGCATTGCAATCATAAAGTCAAGTCCTGACATCATGTTCATATCAACGTGATCATTTATGTCACTTAAACGAAACGAGGCTAATAATTTCTTCTTTGACAAATGGTTACTTGAAGCAGCAGAGAACCATGAAGCATACAAGAGAGGTTCATCGCTGGTTAACCACGAGGGAAACGCGGTTCTGGGGTCTGGAACGGAAATACTGGCCAAGGCCACTTTCCAGTCTCCCGTTAATCGTAAAGGTCTTGGCAGTCTCACTTTAAAATTGTTGTTTACATTATTGGGAAACTCTTGCAGACTACTGTGGCTCGGGAGGGTAAGGTAAAAGTCGTCTTTCATTCTTGAAATGAAATGTCACTGTTGTCACACCTTGTCCAAATTGAACCAAGGAACCACTTCCTTCGGCGACTTGTATCTGAATGATGTCGAGTAACGCTTTACGCAGTGGTATATATTGCATATGAGTGGGTTCAAAGTAGTAGCTGCCATTTCCCTTTCGTTCGTAATTGACTTCGCGGATTAAATCTGTTACTTCAGTTCCCAATACATTACTAGCTCCTACATCCGAGTAAACAAACAACGAACGCGTAGAAGGACCTAACACATTATTAAACGCATAATCCAGATTGATAAATCGCCAACTGACGTCAAAACTAAGTCGAATATAATCCATTAAATTTCCATTATTCCAGCGAGGTCTTATCCAGTACTTGTTCGCATGGACGACATGTTGAGCAACACCGGCTGCTGTGACAAACGAAACTATGTCTGTGGTTGAAGGAATTTCATTATTGTTTAGTTGAATACATAAATTGGGTCCAAGTTTATAAGCAAACTGTGGGTCTTCTTCGTGTTTATCTTCTTCAAACCAGCCTAGTTCCAGAGCTAACTTGAGATTGATCCATATCGCCGGATATTTTGTTCCAGCTGCTGTGACCGCTTGACCCGTCTTGTTTTTAATAGGTTCCACCCACGCGTGTTTTGAAAACACATCTACCACCGTCAGTAAATATTTGTATCCTTTGTTGTATTTGGAAATGTTTACGACTTCAATCAAATCGGCTGTCCATTGTTCATCAATACCAAACACTTTTACAGGGAGTGTAGGAGACTTGCGTCGACGTGATTTGTGTAACGTGTAGCCTAAATCTTTTTCTAAAATTCTTTTTGCACGCTTGATTGAAATACCATTCTCTTTGGCAAACCGTTGAACGCCGCCATAACCTCCGGGGTTCTCAGGATTATGATATTGTTCCAAAAGGACTTTATCTGTTTTCTTTTCTTTCATAACATCCATACTTTGAAGGCACAATCTTCCCAGAGATCACTTCTAAACATGTAGGTATACAAAGCTTTCGCAAATGCATCGGATTGGTTTTTTAACCACAATATATAGACCACAAATCGAAAGACATTTTTGTCCACCTCTGTATGATCAAATACCTCTACAGGATCAGAGGCATTGTCCGTGGGAATCTCTATTCCTAACCCGTGTCTCTGGTAGATACTCTTACACTTTGCCACCAGCGCAGACCAATCACACTCGTGAAACATTATTACAGAATGAAGCAACTTTTATTATAACTTGACTTTTATTTGCTCACACTAATTACATGAACATGTACCTACATTGTTTCATGCTCTTCGACGCTTTACTAAAGAGGACGATATGGATTTTGTTGAAATTCCTGATAAACAGAGTCACACAAAAGAAACCGTTCCCGATAAAGAATAAACGACTTTTGACTATGTCTACAATAATAAATTAACTACAACCTAAAGGTTCTTCCTCGAATTGATGTTTTATGTCATTCCACTCAGCTTCTATTTTTTCAAAGGCTTCATTTTGTTCTTTCACATCAAGGGTCAAACGTGCCATTTTCAGACAGAGTTCCTGGTAATGTATTTTTGCCCAGCGGACACGTTCTCCAACCAGTCGCTCGGCTAGCTTATCTCCTAAGATAAAGGGTTCCAACAACCCTTTCAATGCTTCTCTTTCTTCGTGCATTAAAAAGTCATTATCCGTCTGATGAACAATGCAGGTGTGTCTTGCGTCAAGCACGGGTTTGGAGCACAGAGTAAATTGAAATACCCGCCCCGCTTGGTCGTATTGGACTTGATACCAATGACTGTCCAACATGTAGACGCGATGGCTCGTTTTCATTCTTTCTAGGATAAGTCCGCCCCAGTCTGGTCTCCTCACGAACACGTTGAATGCATGCACTGTGTGTTCGTTGTCCACATAAAAGAAATCATGGTCCAACAACACCAAGTCAACCTCTTTACTTTCCGACACATGTTTGTCAAACGATTCTACTTCAAGCGACGTCAGGGTGTTGATAACCACTTTGACATCATTGGAGTTGGTGTAAAATTTCATGGTGTTTTTCTTTAGTTTGTTTGAGCTTCTCCAAAAAGGCCGTCAAGCTGTCTTCAATTTCTAAGAAATTACGATCAATACCGTAAAAGTCTAGTTGCGTTCTTTCTACAGCACCCAAGACAGCTTTCAAGTGAGGTACAGAGAAAAGTGTTAACTCCCCGGGTTTCATGCTGAAAATGATTTGTTGTGTCTGTTAAATATGTTTCATATACCTAGTTTTGACCATTCAGCGTTCAGTTTAGGCGTGGGTCAAATTTTTAGCCAATGAGAAGTCAGTATGAGTAACCTTGTCTAAACTTGCCTCGTTTTATGAACCAATCAACACTCATTTTGAGCGTCTTAACTGCTGACAGCCAATCAACGTTACCATGTCTTGTTACTTAAAGACTTCACCCTTTCACTTTTTCATCAGTTCAGATGTCCAGTCTAGTCAGAGCCTTAAGAGTTTTTCAAAGGATGGCAGAAGAACAACCTGTCACTCTCACAGAGGCAAAACCTGTCGTTAATCCTACTGGGGAATTTAAACCAGACAGCTACGTGGACGTGGGAGCTCATTCACCTGCCAAATATCCAACCTTTGACAAGAAAAGAAAACGCAAAGCGCCGAAAAAGGTACCCGAATTTGGACCAAACAGCTTTGACTTGGACAATCATACAGCTTTTGACAAGAAAACAAAACGTGAAGCGCCGAAAAAAAATACCCGAAGCACCCAAGAAGAAAGCTAGAAAGAACTTAACGTTGGACCTACCTAAAGCTGAAGGTACGGTTCGTTTTGACACTATTGTTTTAGTCAAACTTGGAAAACGACAGACCATGATGCTTCTAAAGGGTTATTCACTCCCAGGGAGTACATTTTACAAAAAACGACAACAAAATAAACTGAACATGCACAAGAGACATCAACAACGGGAAATGACGCCGAAACGGATGAAAATACGACAACATGTACGTGACACGATGGCAAAAGTTAACTCTGTTCTTGTTTTATAGACTGTATCAAAGTGGAACCTGTGGAAATATCGGAGCACATAGAATTTGACGTCGATGCCTTTCTGGATGCTATACCCAGACCCCCCGTGAAAGCAGAGCCTCAGTGCCCGCGCTGCTTGGTGGGCATGACATTTGGTTCTATCCAGCATGACGATGGAAGTGTATTTGACTATTACCGCTGTCCTATGACCCGCTTCAACACAAAATGTTACGTCACAAGTATTAAGGAGAATTTGGTAGCCTATCTGAAAGCTGTGGAAGAACAGACCCACCCGGTCTATGCTACCATTCCTCCTGAGAGATTCAAGTGTCAATGCGATTTGTCTATGATCTTAGCCATGTCCAGGTCGGAAAATATCCCGGTCGCTTGTATCCTCGAAAATCATGTAAACTATTTCAATGGATAAATGAACCCCCCAAAGAACTTGCTCTAAAAATATTATCGCCAGAATTTGAGTAATGTATTAAAGACTCAATAAACAAAGAGACTTGTAATGACTGTTGTATTATTTATTTATAAAACTTATGATAAAATTACAATATTACGAGAAAAAACCTAAGAAAACCTGATAAAATTACAATGTTATTTACAAATATTCACTGCTCCAACTCTAAATCAAAATAATGTGGTGCTGTATATTGTGTGCGGTAGCTTAAATTTTCAATAAATATTTCTTCGCGCGGAATGGCGGTGGTCGACACGAGAAAGAAACGAAATTTGATGCGGTCAATTAGTAAAATAAAGCTCTGCCGGGGTATTAAACAAAAACATTTCATAAATAGAAAAACGATACATGAGATGCAAAACAACAGGAAAAGGGCTATATACATTTGCGTGCAAATACAATGTAGGGTGGTTATCTGGTATAGTATGATCATAGAGATTATCTAAAAAATTACGTAGCAAATTATAAAAACTAAACCAGTTCACAGGATTTACTGGATACGGCACAATGTTCCACGTCGGGGTCAATGTGTTGTGGGTCTCAAAGGCTCTTCCACGATCGCGAAGTCCCCATAGGCCATCCTCTGCTAATTCGACTCGCTGTTCCACGGTCGGGTCTGAAAATAGTTACACATAATCTGCGTCAGCAGCATACCAGGCAGGTTCGCCATAAGAAAGCACATATTTTGTAGTTATGGTTGCACGCGTTTGTTGCTCGTCGTGATGAAATAAAAACCGGAATCGAGTACCGTTTACTAAACCTCGTACTGCTTCGGGTATGTTCATTAAAAATAAATCGTAAAAGCAATGTCTCACTTCTGTGGACACTTCCACAGGCAAAACAACAAAACCGTGTAAAAACATTGTTTCTCCTGGTTGTTCGAGAATAAACTCCTCGATTTTGGACAGATACTCAAACAAAATATCATCCGAAATGTCAAAAGGTAAATTCGCCCAAAACTGGGAACCTTGTCGATGAGGGTTTGCTAACCCAAACTGTCTATATTCACAAATTTCACGGGTAACTTGATGTTGTAAACGAACCATAAAGTTATCAATACCTGGTCCAAACCAGAAATTTCCGGGCTGTTCTTCGTCCACTGGTAAGGCTCTGGTATGGTCCGGTGTACTGTCGCTTCGACAATTTCCGCAGATCGAGGTGTGGCTAACCATTTCGTTCAAGCAACTTCGATGCATCAGGACTTGACAACAGATTGTTCTTTGCAGTCGCGGCAGTTGTTCGATCTGAAAGTCTTCCTGGCAAAGAAAACAGCAGCCAAGACCGTCTTCTTCAGGTTCCTGGCCTTGCAAACGACGAGAACGGCGAAGTGAAAACATAATTATTTTAAGAGCAAGTATCAATAAATGCTAGAAGCAAGTGACAAGAATAAAACTTTGCACTCTAATATACCTACACAGCGGATCAAGTCTCCTCAGTGGTCAGCATACCCACGTGCTTGGTACACACATATTGAATTGTGTTTCTTTTACGAAATTAATCACTTTTCTCATAACCTTAACTGACTTGTTCAATTTTAAAACCCGGTAAAGCGGTTAGAATGTAATATAAACTTCCTAGAAACCGTAAAAGAATAATGAAATCTTGTTTAAAAAGACCGAAAACAGTAAAACCTAACCAAAATTACAAGACGGATCAGAGTGCAATTAAAGTTTTTTCTTTTAACTAAAGAGTTACTCAACCATGTTTGTTTTTCCTCAGAGGACCGCACTATGGGCTTAAGAAAGAATGCGCTCGCTCTTTTATCACTGACACACTCGCTTATTTCACTGTGTACACGCTCTTAAAATCTTTGAAGACAACAAGAAGAAATTAACATGGATTGCAAACGATTCCGACAAGATAATCTGGTAAGTATTGCATTGACGTGTCGCTTTCATCTGTAAACCATTTGCTTTTAGCGAAGCGTTCAATTTGTAAAACTATTTTGTTTTTATGTTCTTGTCAGAACCTATTCAAACAACGTGTTTCTTTCGTTCGCAGATCGACGCCGGACCGAACGATGTTGTTACCACTGAACCACACGAGGAGTTTAATCAAGTGAGTTTGTGGGACTATCTTCCTGGCGAAATTCAAGAACTTGTTTATATGTTTGTTAGAAAAGAGCGCGCTCGCGAACGTAGGGAGTTGAATCAAGAATTGAAAGATTATGTGCATCTATACGCTAGTTGGAACGAGACGGTGTACCGTGGTCCTATAAAGAGCCACACGGGCAAATCTGTAATTAATAATAAGATACGTACCCATTTCTATGCCTACTATCAGACTATGACAGGAAGAACCAAAAAATGTTATTTAGGGAGAAAGCTCGCAAAGGCTGACCAATATCTTGAATGGGCATAAGACTTTTGCAATCGATTTCCTTTAGGCGTTGATTTCTTTTTACCACAAACAAATTAATTTTCTACGATGCGTGTTAGAAAGGACAGGTCAATGATGCGAAGTTTTATTTTTATTTTAGAGCTACTGGGATGTTTTACCTAAAGAGATTCAAGAGCGTATCCTTTCTCTAGCGATGTGGCAGCAAATTCGAGAGAGACGAAAACTTTTTGGACTGCTTCATAAAGAACTGTTTGATTATGTAGCATTAAAAAACGCTTGGGGTCGAAGCGGTATTAGAGTGATCGCAACGCCTGTTTATGAATGGAATTTAGCCAACGGGATTTATACTCTTAAGGAAATGATTGGAGTGCCTAATGACGATCTGTTTATTTACGGATATTTTTGGAGTCGCACTTTAAAAGATAGAGTACTGTTAGGTTTTCATTATCAAGAAGTCATCGAACGTGTCCTGAGAGATTATTCTTAAAATTTTTATGTTTAGAGCTACTGGAACATGTTGCCTGAGGAGATAAAGCAATACATACTCGCATTAAAACATCGACAAGAAATGAATGACGTTATCAATCATCCTTTAAAGAAAGCTCTAAACCGTGAAATTGAGAATTATGGTCATGTTATGAATGAAATTAAATATAGATTGAGTTTACCTAATGTAAAAAAGTAACATTGAAATTTGGTTTCTTTCAAAGGAAAAACAGACTGAAATATCGCCAACCAGAATTTGTCTACCATTTTTATTCTAAGCGTGGACCTTATTGGTATTATAATGTACACATTTCTATAGTGCATAGTGATCGGTATTCAAACTTAAGAACTTATAATACTACGCTAGGTAGAAGTTTTAACGAAGCGGTTGCAAAAATAAACTCTGTGTGGAATCCCTTTTCACGAAATCTTTTTGATTTTATACACAGTTGTGGGATCCAGATTCCATTCTAATGAAATGCAAACAGAAGCGACTAGCCTGCAAGTTGTCAAAACAAAATGACATAGCGCACGTCCTACCCTTTGCAGAATATTTTGTATCACCTTTGTGGTCTTATGGGCGCGTCATCAAAAATTCATCTGGATTCCATGGACAGGGTTATTTATTACTAGTATATTTAGGCAAGACGTTAGCCGAAGCGAACCAGACAATGAAGTCGCTACAAGAGCAATATGTGTATTGTAAATACGTTTTTAATACCGAACAATGAAGTCATTATGTATTTTAATAAAAAATCTTTTTAATAAACTGCTGACATGATCATACGAAACGTTTCAAAGGCATCTTGTTTTTGTCCTTCTTTCCATATTTGCCATCCTTTAATAAAGGCTTCGGTATAGTTTCCCACGTTTGTCATTTGGGATAGAGTGGTATCATCCAGGGCTGACATGCGATCTGCTACATAGTCTCGATACTTGTCCAACTCATCTGTCAATAACACGAGCTCAGTTTCGATCACTGCCACCTTGGTTGATTCAATGAGTCTGTTGAACTTGGGTTCTTGTTCCATAATAACAATGGGGTTTTCGTAAGTTCCTTCTCCAATCATGACGTTTCTATGATTGAAAAATAAAATGTGTCACTTATAACGTGTATAGAAACGCCTGAACTAAACGTTAATTGGCTGTCGTTGGTAAAAGACGCTCGTACTAAACACTAATTGGTTCGTAAACGAGACATGTTTAGACAAGGTCATTTAAACTACGATTTGATTGGTTGTTGTGGGTAAAGACGCTCATGCTGAGCGTTGATTGGTTTGTTGATGTAATAAAAGAACACTAAATTTACTTCGCTGCTCATTCTAGAGTATAATGGAGGACCAAACGTTACTTGACGCCATGGGTGAGATTGAGAATGACCTTGTCTTGGCGGAAGCCGCTGACCTTATAGAAAGACAGCTAGCCTACGGGGAACAGCGGGGTGGGGGGGGGGCGCGTCTGGATTTTAATGTACGCCCGGTAGGTGCCCGTGGGAACTGGAAAAACGTTGTACATAAACAACGTTTTGAAGGAACGTTGACGCAACATCGCGAAGCCAATCCCGCTGATAACTTGGGTGGAGAGATCACAGAAGCATTGCGTCGTTGCATTTCTGCTCAGATCACCGCTGACCCCACCCTCAGACCTCATCACATGTTACATTTCACCATGCAATCTGATGCCTATACTCACCCTTTCCAGTCGACCACATTTACTGTTAGTGAATTTGAAGCGGGGTCGGAACGATTAGACGCCTACCTACAATCTTTGGCCAACAAACTTAATTCCAATCAAGCCTTCCAACCAGATGATTCATTCACTATGGAGACTACGTTTATACATACCCCTGCCCCTGGTAGTGGAAATGGAAAACGCTCCAAACCGAGCAGTGCAGCCGTTCGCGGACTCGCCAAAACGTCCCGCATCACAATAAGAAACAAGGACGACTTGTGTTGTGCGAGGGCCATCGTGACCATGAAGGCGTTGGTGGATGCTAATGGAAATACTCGGGATCGAGATTACAAAAACCTCAAAGACGGTTATCCCGTCCAAGAGCGCTTGGCTAAGGAACTTCACCGTCTAGCTGGTGTACCAGAGGGACCCTGCGGCATCCCTGAGCTCCAAAAATTCCAGGCGGTTCTCCCTGGCTACCAAATCAAAGCCATGTCTATAGACCCTCCCTACATGTTGATCTTCACAGGACCCACACCATCGGACAAGATCATCCGTATCATCAAAGAAGATGACCATTACGATGGTTGCAACTCATTCTAAGATTTCTTGTCAAAGAGTTACTTCTGCGATGAGTGCAATCGGGGGTACGACCACGATGATCGCGAACGTCACCCATGTGCTGGTAAATGGTGTCCATCTTGTCATCGAAAGGACTGTCCCGATTTCATCGAGTCTAAAAGACACATGGGGCCTGGCAATTTCCCTATACCCTCTTCACCATGCCGTCTGTGTCATCGATCCTTTTTTGGTGAGGACTGTTACACGTACCATCTTTATCGTAAAAACATTTCATCCATCTGCGACACTTACAAAAAGTGTTTGGAGTGCAGCAAAACCTATGAAGTCAAGATCGGAAGAAAAGGGGGTCGCCCAAAGAAGCACAAGTGTGGGTGGGGTGAATGCCCGATATGTGATCAACAAGTGCACATTGCTTCACACCGATGTTACATTCAACCCATCGCAGAAGAAGAGGATGAGCCTAAGATGAAACGCGTGTCGCGGGACAAAATAGGGGTGCGTCCTTTTATCGAACCCGATCCCGAAGATGCCGATACCCGAGTTTGGGTGGAGAGAGATCCTCCCCTCCAGGTATTTTGCGATTACGAGGCAACCGTGGACGATGAGGGTGTTCAAACTGCAATCTTGCTCTGCGCTGAGAGTGACGAAGAAGACCAAACAGAGTTCTCCTATGGTCCAGACTGCACAAAGGAGTTTTTTCAATGGCTGGAATCGTTGGCTGTTGATCAAGACTCGGATGATCGGAACGTGATTGCCGTTTTCCATAATCTCAAAGGATATGATGGCATGCTCCTATTGCAGTATTGCTACGCAAATCATCGGGAAGTCACGGATCAGATCACCATCGGAACCAAAGTGCTGTCTTTCAAGTCAGACCGCTTGACGTTCAAAGATTCGCTCTGCTTTCTACCTTTCCCTCTAGCTAACTTCTCTACGACCTTCGGGATCGAGGAACTGTGTAAGGGATTCTTTCCCCACAAATTTAACACGCAGGAAAATCAAAGCTACGCTGGTGCCATGCCTGATCCCTCCTACTACGACCCTGATGGCATGTCAGCTAAAAAGAAAGTGGAGTTTGAGCAATGGTACCGTCTGAAAGTCGACTCCAACTACCATTTTGTCATGCTTCAAGAAATGAAAAAGTACTGCGAGTCTGACGTGAAATTGCTGAAAGCTGGTTGCCGAAAGTTCCGAGAAGAATTTAAACAGCATGCCGAATTTGACCCCATTGAAAAGTGTGTCACCATTGCGTCTGCCTGCAATCGGTTCTGGCGAAAGAAACTCCTCACTCCTAACAGCATAGCCTCAGAACCTATGCAAGGATGGCAAGGTGCTCGTACCAATCAATCGATGAAAGCAATACGATGGTTAGCTTGGTGTGAACACCTCCTTCGCCGCGACAACCCGTCCCCTCAAGCAGACAACATTCGACATGCGAACAACGGCGGTGAACAGAGAGTGCTCCACTTCCTGGTCGATGGCCTCGACGTAAAGAACCACGTGGTCTATGAATTCCATGGTTGCCTTTGGCACGGTTGTCCTCGTTGTCATCCCCATCATCGTGACCGACATTCAAAATTCCATCCCGATCGCACCATCCAAGAATTGTATGAAGCCACTCAGCAGAAACATCGTCTTCTACGTCAGCACGGGTACCACCTTCAAATCATGTGGGAATGTGATTGTGATCGTGACGTCAAAAGCAATGAAGAGCTCAAAGTGGCATCCTGCGACATGGTCGAGCCTCTTAACCCGAGAGATGCCTTCTTTGGGGGAAGAACCAATGCCGTGCGACTTCATCATGTGGCTAACGAGGACCAGGGCGAGCAAATCAAGTATTTCGATGTTACCTCTCTCTATCCGTGGGTAAACAAGACCCAGCAGTATCCAACAGGTCATCCCATCATCATTACCAACCCTCAGAACCAGGACATTCGCGCATACTTTGGATTAGCGAAAGTAGATGTGATCCCACCTTATAATCTATATCATCCCGTCCTGCCTTTCAGACATGGAGGTAAACTGACCTTACCTTTATGCAGAACCTGCATGGAAGAAGAAATGACCAAAGATCTCTTGAAAAAATCACAACATTGTGCTCACTCAGCTGAGGAACGTCTTCTTAGGGGTACATGGTGCACCCCTGAGCTTGTCAAAGCCGTAGAGGTTGGGTACCACATCATACGCCTTCACGAAATTTGGCATTTTCCCGAAGACCAACGCCAAGAAGGGCTCTTTGCAGACTATGTCAATACCTGGCTAAAGATCAAGCAAGAATCGTCCGGATATCCTGGCTGGGCACAAACTGACGAGCAAAAACAGCAATACGTCAGGGAATACCAAGTCAAAGAAGGTATCCAGTTAGATCCAACCATGATCCGAAAGAACCCGGGGCGCAAAGCTACAGCCAAATTGATGCTCAATAGCTTCTGGGGCAAGTTTGGTGAAAATCTACTCAAGAAATCCACCGAGGCAGTCACCACACCTGCTCATCTTTTTGCTCTAGTGTCTGACACTCTCAAAGACATTCACACGGTCCGGATTTGTTCACAAGATTCCTTAGAAGTGGTCTACGCAAATCTCCAGGAAAACCAGGCAGACAACGGAAGTGTGAACATTTTCATTGCCGCTTTCACGACCTGCTGGGCCCGTTTAAAGTTGTACTCTTATCTAGAACATCTCGAACAACAGGTCCTGTATTTCGACACCGATTCAGTTATTTTCTCATGGAAGCCTGGCCAACCCGATATTCCTCTGGGAGACTTTCTGGGGGAAATGACAAACGAATTGGACGACGAAGATTTCATCGTCGATTTCACCTCAGCCGGACCAAAGAACTATGGATACCGGACAAAAAACGGTAAAGTTTGCTGCAAAGTGCGTGGGTTTACTCTCAATGTTTGCGGTCAGCAACAGCTCAACTACTACATCATGCGTCAAAACCTCCTGGATGAATTGACGGATCCTCTTGACGAACGCAGAAACATCGACGTCGTCAATCCCAATTTCTTCACAAGACATCCGGCTACCAAACAACTCAAAGTGGGTCCACGCACCAAAAGATATGGTTTGGTCTTTGATAAACGTGTAGTAGACCCCTCGACCTTCAAATCCTACCCTTATGGATACGAGCTATTCGAGTTCAATGATGTAGACATGGTTAATGCGGAGACCCTCCTAGAATTGTTACTGATCATGCAAGTCAAAAAACGTTTGAAATTGTAATCTCTTATCTTTTTCGCAATAAAAATGCTTTTAAACGGTGTGTTTGTGCCACTGCGCATGCGTTCTGTACCCTTTTATTACTAGGGGACAGAGTACCACGTCCCACATGGGTAAGCCAACATGTCATGATCTAGATATAAGAACCACCTCACTTAGCAAACTAGTAACTGGCGTTACCAACTTCTTAGGCCGCCATGATGGATATGTTAATTAAGGTTACGTCACGTCATCAGGGTGACGTCATTAGGGTTAAGTCACGTTAACAGGGTTAGGGTTAAGAGCTCCATGAAGGTTTAGGGTTAATATGTTAATAAGCTATGGCATCGACCAATCACATTGCTTAAAAAAACCTGCGCCATCTTGGATATGCTAAATAGGCAATCCTGCCATCTGATTGGTCAAGAGGAAAAATTAATGATATGCACTGCGCTCTGATTGGTTACCGGTCATTTAAGCGTCCTTTACTACTTATGTTGATTGAGTTGATTTGCAGAACTGCTTTCAGAGTGCTCAATAGTAAACTAGAGCATGATGACAGATAAAGAACTGATCAACTGTAGATTTTACTTACTACCATTATTTTCGTACTACACAACTTGTGTGCAGCTCTCATCAGATAAAATTGTCAAATGTGAAATTTATCCACTCTTTTTGTACCAAAATTCAAACTTGATTGTTTAGAATATACTACCACCCGTGCACTGAGCGACAAAATCGAGCTCCAAACATGACATATACTATTTTTTTAATTGTTTGCCGTCCTGGATTGGATACTTTTATCTGTTTTTCACTGGCCTGCCGATTTTAGGCTAAAAAAATTCTTATGATATTGTTACACTTAAGCGTGTGGCAATTCTGCTTTCGAACGTATTTGGTGTCCTAATGTTCTTACGATTAATTATGGAGCCAGCCTGCAGGCTTTAAGGTCTGATATAACGCACAAAACTTTTACAGAAATGTTATTGGCATCGAACATATGGATTGTGCTCTGCTGTTTTTGTTGCTTTTTGGTCAGTTTGGCAATTTAGACAAAAGAAGGATTTTATATGCTTTAGTTAAAAACGTATAATTGTATTGTATTTACAAATTTTCAACGCACAGAATTGTATTCTGTATAACTCTCATCTCTGCATGGTTTATTCTTATACTGATTCTTCAAGTTTCCCAAATTTGAGCCTGTTCTTTACAGAACGTACCGACGAAAATCCAAAGAAGAAAGGCGAGGATGAAAAATGATTTCATCGTAACGAAGTTAAAGAAAGGCGACCTTCTAAAGAAGCGGAATTTTTGTCCCTGTAGAAGATGAAGCATAGTTTGAGGACAGATGGAAGTAGTCATAGAAGGTCAGAATTAGCCGGATTCCGGATTAGGTGGATTATGTGCCTAGTCAATGACGTCACCTATTGTTATAACCTTGGGTTCCTGCATACTAATTTGGATTTCCCGCATACTAATGTGCATTTCCTGCATACTAATAAAGTGTTAAATGAGTCAATATTACGCCATGTGGGATTACACAACAACTACTTTAATGCCTAATATGGACATACAAAATGGTCCAAAACTATGACGTACTCGAGCTAACAATAGCTATCATAACATCTTCCTTTTTTTATAACAAAATGAATGAGCAAAACTTACAGGATGAAGCACTAGTAAGCTGCATAAAAATACATATATTAAAAAAATGAAACAAATAAAACAAAGAAATGTGAACAGTTTCTCAGAGTTCATAAAGTTCAGTAAAACAAAGTCCTTGAGTCTCTCTGACAGTTCAACTACTCTTTAAAGTTCAAGACACAAAGTCATTGAATCTCTTTGGTGGTTTCACTACTCTGGTACGTGTACGCTTTGTGGGCATTGCAGGCATTGCAGGTGCAGGATCAGGAGGGATATCAGACACCGGATCAGAAGAGGTACAGGTTCCTGGATCAGGTAGGTTTGGACTGTTTCCTTTTGGATCAAGGGCAGCAGCAACAGGCTGTTCTTTAGCAACTTCTGAGGGCACTTTCTGGCAGTATTAGATGCTGGCTCTTCCTTAGGCTTAAGAAAGTGTCTGTTTCGACGAACGTTATCACTCCCAGTCTTCACCAGATAGGATCTGTGTGATAGCTGTTCAATAAAGGTTCCAGCTTGCCAACTCTGTCCTTTTTTGAGAGAGATGCTACTCTGACTTCTTGTCCAACTCCCAGTTGTGGTAGTGGGCGTGCCGACCGATCATAATAGCTCTTTGCTTTCTGTCTTTTCATCTCGATCTTCTTTTCAACACCTTTAACAACTTGAGGGCGAACCAGGGTTGAGGCTGTTGGCATTAGTGTCTTTGTTCTTCGAGACATGAGTCTTTGTGCTGGACTTGATCCAATGGTTTCAACAGGTGTGTTTCTGTATTCTAAAAGGGCAAGCCATGGATCTCTGCTATCCCGGAGGGCTTTCTTGAACACGTTCTTGGTGACCTTCACTGCAGACTCTGCCTTGCCGTTGGCCTTGTGATGATTTGGAGAAGACGTTACATGCTTGAATTCCCACTCTTCTGCGAATCGTCTGAACTCAAGACTTACTAGTTGCGGTCCATTATCAGACACGAGAACGTCTGGGACTCCATGTCTGCTGAACTGTTCCTTTACGAATTGTATGATGGTTGGAGAGGTCGTGTCAGCTACCTCTTGGACTTCTACAAAGTCTGAATAGTAATATACTAATACGACATACTCTTTCCTATGAAGAGTGAACTTGTCAAGGGCTACACGACTCCAGGGACGATCCGGAACTTTTGAAGTCTGCATGGGCTCTTTGGGGTTCCATGTCTGAAATTCTGCACAGACTGAACACTGCGAGATGGCTTCCTTAATCTCACTGCTCATCCCAGGCCAGAATACTGAATCTCGGGCCTTTCTCAAACATGACTCAATGCCAAGGTGACTTGAGTGACTTCGTGCAATGATCTCTGGTCTAATCGTCTTGGGAATGATGATACGTTGGCGTTTGAACAAGATGCCATTGTGCAGAGAGATTTCTTCCCGGTAGTTCCAGTAATCTCTAATTGGAATAGGTACCTGGCTTTTCTATTCAGGCCATCCTACCAACACGGTGGTCTTCAGGGTCTGGAGAACTGTATCCTGTTCTGTTGCTTTCTGAAGCTGTGCTAGCCTTTCACTGGACACAGTTAGTGAATCCAAGGGGTTTAAGGATTCAACCTCCAATGCAAACACTTAAAACTCTTTGTCTTCCTCTCCCTGGCTGGCGAGGCAGGCTCTTGAAAGATGATCTGCTATGTACATCTGCGAACCTGGTTTGTATGTGACATCCAGATTGAACCGTTGTAGGCGGAGTAGCATCCTTTGCAATCTGCACGGGGCTGCTAACACTGATTTCTTGAAAATGGCTTGAAGAGGCTTGTGATCAGATTCTACTGTGATGTTTTCTCGTCGGGATATGTACTGGCTGAACCTCTGACACGCAAACACGATTGCAAGGCACTCTTTCTCTATTTGAGCGTACCTTCTCTCGGTTGGTGAGAGTGTTTTTGATGCAAAGGCTACCGGTTGACCGTTCTTAAGAAGGACTGCGCCAAATCCTTTTTCGCTTGCATCACATTGAAGGGTGACTTCTGCATTGCAGTCATAATACTTGAGAATGGGGTGATTAACCACAAGCTTCTTTACTTCCTTGAAGGCTGTGTCAAGCTGCTTGGCCCATGTGAACTTAGCATCCTTAGAGGTCAAGTCCCTTAGAGGCTGTGCTACATCTGCAAGTCGCGGCAGAAACCTTGAGAGATAGTTGACGAACCCGAGAATACTTAACACCTCTTGTTTGCATGATGGCTGAGGCATTTCCTCTACAGCTTTTACTTTCGCAGGATCTGGTTTCAGTCCTTCCTTACTGATGACGTGTCCCATAAACGTTCACATCAGGTTTCCTCAGTTCCATCTTCCTGCTGTTCAGGCGAAGGTTTATTTTACGTGCTCTTTCTAACAGCTTGAGCAGGTTCTCATCATGATTTCGGACAGCTTGCTCTTGTGTTTCTCCAAATCCCATGACTATGATGTCGTCTCGGATCACTTCATCACCTTCCAAATCGGCCAGTTTCTCCTGAAGGGTACTTTCAAACTCTTCTGGGGCAAGGCTTACGCCGAAGGGAATTCGAAGATAACGATAGCGACAAAAGGGCGTCCAGAACGTCGTCAATTTGCTGCTGGCTTCATCAACACTCCTTTAATAAAAGCCGTCTTTTGCGTCTAGCGTGCTGAATATTTTGGCTTTGAATATTTTAGGCAGCAGTTCCTCAAGCGTACGCATTTGGTATTTCAGACGTAGGATAACTTTATTCAATTCTTGAGGGTCTAAACAAATGCGGATCTTCTTTGGCTTAGCTACCACAACCATATTGCTTATCCACTCTGTTGGGGCTGTTTCTTTTACGATGATACCTCTTCTCTCCAGATCTTCCAGCTTTGCTTTCACTTCCTTCTCCAGGGCAATAGGTATACGTCTGGAGGTGTGCTGTACTGGTATTGCTGAGGGGTCTACTACAAAGCTGCTGGTTCCAATGTGTCCCAGTCCTTTGAACACATCTTGATAATCTTGCAAGATACTCTGGGCTGTTAAGGGGGCTTACTTCACATCTAAAGTTAAGACTTCAGTTTGTGATCCCAACTTGTGGAGTCTCAACTTTTGGCAGGTTTCAGCGGACAATAAAGGTTTGTTGGTACCACTAACAACTTGAAACTTAAGGACATGAGGCTGTCCACCATGTATGACTTGAAGATCAACTTCTCTGAGAGGCTTCATCAAGGAACAATCAAACAATTTGAGCTTTGTGTTGTGAAATAAGTTCGTCCCAGGCTCTATTAAGAGCACATGTTCGCACGGTCATATATATCGCCTCGTTTTCAGTAATAAAATAGAGTTGTAGTTGTACAGCCATCTTGAATGTGTTTGTCGAATACCCAACCATAACATGGTGTCAGAAACGGGATAATAATGAATCAACTCCCACCACCGAAGCCGCTATCATTCGAGGGAAATGTTGCAGAGAATTGGAGACGTTGGATCCAGCAGTTTATCTCAACGCGACGGGCTTTGACAAGAAACCAGCGCAAGTACAGTGTTCGACTTTGTTACCAGTTGCCGGAGAGGAGGCGTTGGAAATTTTTAACACATTCGGTCTCACCGACGAAGACAAAGTCAAAATAGATGTCGTGATCAGGAAATTTGAAGAATATTGCACGCCCAAGAAAAACGTAACGTACGAGCGGCATGTGTTTAACACGAGGGTACAAGGAGCGACCGAAGGAATCGATGCTTACGTCAAGGAACTGCGCAAGCTTGCAAGAAACTGTGAGTTTGGAGAATTGCACGATTCTATAATTCGTGATCGTATTGTGTGTGGTATTAGAAGTAACGAAGTCAGGAAACGTCTGCGTGAAAAAGGTTTAAATTTGGAGCGAGCAGTTGAAATGTGCAAGTCATCTGAGATTACTGAGAATCAGGCGAAAAATATTGTGGTGGATCAGGATGACCGAGAAGTGCACGATGTTAAAGACGACTCAAAAAAAGAGGAAAGCACAAACAAATAAAGAAACCGTTCAACTGTAAAAGATGTGGACAACCTCAAAAATGCCCAGCCTATGGTCAGGTTTGCCACAAATGCAAACAAAGGAATCATTACTCGAAAATGTGCCAGTCCAAGCCAAGGGACAGCTCTAAACAAGTAAGTGAGTTCAGATGTGATGATTCAGATACAGATGAATTGTTTATTGGGGTCTTGGGAACCAAACCACTGTCTCAGAAAGATTGGATGCAAAGTGTAGTAATCAATAAACTCCAGGTCATTATGAAGTTAGACACTGGTGCTCAATGGAATGTTTTGCCGTATGCTTTGTACTGTAAACTGACACGTGAGAAAATGAAGAAGTCGAAAACCCGACTTGTGTCTTATACTGGCCACAAGATACCAGTGATGGGTAAAGCTACACTCAATAAGAAACTTAGGGGAGAGACCCACCCTGTTGAATTTCAAATAATTGAGCACCCAGCCACTCCAGTAATTGGTCTTCAAACCTGTCATGAATTAAATTTGGTCAAAAGAGTCAGTTCAGTTGATACAAAAGGAGAGGAAAACCTGTCCAATGGCATTAATCAAGATGTCAATGAAATCCTCCAGAAGTATAAAGATGTGTTTGATAGTATTGGATGTTTGGAGGGTACATATCAAATTAAGGTTGATCCTACCGTAAGCCCAGTGGTACACCTACCTCGCAAAATACCCTTCACTCAGAGAGACAAAGTCAAGGAGGAACTTGACCGCATGGAAAAACTTGGTGTTATTCGTAAAGCCGACTGTATGGGTGAGTTCTTTAGTAGTCGTGGAGAAACCAAATGGTAAGGTGCGACTGTGTTTAGATCCTCGAGATCTAAATAGAGCAATCCAGAGAGAGCATTATCCTATGCAGACTGTGGAAGAAGTTGCAGCTGAATTGAGTGATGCCAAAGTATTCAGTGTTCTAGACGCTACATCTGGTTTTTGGCACATTAAGCTGGACGAGAAAAGTTCAGAATTGCTAACATTCAACACTCCATTTGGCCGATATCAGTACCTCAGGATGCCATTTGGTATCAACTCAGCCCCTGAGATCCTTCAAAAGAGAATGGCCCAAGCCTTTGATGACTTAAGTGGAGTGAAGACAATCGCTGATGATATTCTTATCTGGGGCAGAAATAAAGCTGAGCACAACCATCGCTTAGAGCAAGTGTTGGAACGTTCAAGGAAAGTTGGACTGAAACTCAACCGAAGTAAAATGAAGATTATGACTCCCGAAGTTCCATGCATTGGCCATGTGTTGACATCATATGGATTGAAACCAGATCCTAGCAAGGTGCGAGCAGTGGAGGAAATTCCATCTCCAGCAGATAAGCCAGCACTCTTAAGATTCCTTGGAATGGTGAATTACATGAGTAAATTCATACCCAACCTAGCAAACCTAACTCAGCCACTAAGAGAGCTCCTGCACAAAAAGGTGGAATGGCATTGGTCTGAAAGACTGACAAGTGACGCGACACTCCAGTATTATGATGTTGAAAAGCCTCTCACAGTATCAGTAGATGCATCATCCTATGGACTTGGGGCATGTCTATTGCAAGAGGGTAGACCAGTGTGCTACGCATCCAGATCACTTACCTCTACTGAGAAAAATTATGCGCAGATAGAGAAAGAACTGTTGGCAATGGTGTATGGATGTACCAAATTTCACCAGTATGTTTATGGCAAGAAAGTAAACGTTCAGACCGACCACAAGCCTTTGGAAGCCTTGTTCAGAAAACCATTATTCCAAGCACCACAGAGATTGCAGCGAATGATGCTAAGGTTACAGCGTTATGACTTGCAAGTGTAGTATAAACCAGGCAAAAACTTGTTCATTGCAGATACTCTAAGTCGTGCTCCAGAAGTAAGCAATGAAACTACAGCTAGTAGAAAGGATGAATTTGAGGTACTCACTCTTGAAAACTTGCCAGTCAGTGAAGTGAAATTGGAACAGTTTAAAGATGCAACAAGAAAAGACCTAACATTGCAGAAGCTCAAGACCACAGTGATAAGTGGATGGCCAGAAAGGAAGTCTCAAGTAGACCCCGAGCTTCATGAGTATTGGAACATTAAGGAAGAAATTTCCGTGTGTGATGATTTGCTACTGAGGAATGACACATTGATTGTACCTAGTTCACTCAGAGAAGAGATGCTAAGTCAAATTCACATTCATATATATGGCCTCGTTTTCAGTAATAAAATAGAGTTGCAGTTGTACAGCCATCTTGAATGTGTTTGTCGAATACCCAAGCATAACACTTTGTTTTGCTGCTTTCCATGTGAGGGTTTCCGTCCTGTTTGATGATCGACAGATCTCTGTAACTAAGAACATTACATTACAGGTTACACCTGTATCCAGCTGAAGTTTGAGCTTGGTTTCGAGCTTGTTTTGTTCACAATAGAAGTTGAGCATTGCAAACCAACGATTACCACAGGATTCTACAGACGAAACATCTTCCACTTTGAGAACTGACTCCTCTGAATCTGAACTATCCTGACTTTCTTGTACAAAATTGACCATACCTTTCTTCTTAGCCATACACACACTAGCAAAGTGATGCCATTTTTGACAGTAAGCGCAACGTTTGTTGTATGCAGGGCATTCTTTTCGCTTGTGTTGAGAGCCCCAGTTTTTGCACTTTCCGTTGTTTCCAGGATCTGCTTTCGGTTTCTTTCTATCAGGGAGACGATTCTTTCTG
Source organism: Catalaphyllia jardinei (assembly GCA_022496165.2). Classification (NCBI taxonomy): domain Eukaryota; kingdom Metazoa; phylum Cnidaria; class Anthozoa; order Scleractinia; family Caryophylliidae; genus Catalaphyllia; species Catalaphyllia jardinei. The sequence goes on from CM042747.1 coordinate 1,162,289, forward strand.
TGTTTGGAGTTACCACTTGACTGCTTCTTGAAGTCCTTGCCTTTCTCTTTTCCCACGAGATTCACGTCTTCTTTCGGTGGGTTAACGGTATCGGCTTTCATGGTCTCTAATTGCTTGCTGGTTATTTCGTTAGAACGCGCAATGTCAATTGCTTTGTCGAGCGTGAGAGATTTCTCCCGTAAAAGCTTTCCTTTTGTTCCCCTGTCGATTATGCCAATGACCAATTTGTCGCGGATTAGCTGATCAGTGAGCGTTCCAATATTGCAAGACGATGCGAATTTCCGAAGGCGAGTGACGTAACTGTCAACTGACTCTCCTTGATTTTGCTCACAAGAATTAAAAATATATCGCTCGTAAACTACGTTGCGTTGCGGCTTGAAGTAGTTTTCTAACTCGGTCATACATGCTTCCACATTATTCCTGTCCTCGGCCAAGATATTGAGGTTTAGGAAAGTTTGAAGGCAATCGTATTTTTGACGTTTGTTTATCCAGACCAGTTGCGACTTCATAATTCTCCCACTGTTGACGGAAGAATTCCCAGTTGGCTACCAGGTTTCCTTTACAAACCATAGGAGCAGGGATCGGAAAATTTGAAGGAACACGCGAGTAAACGGCGGTAGCAGCGGTTCCTGACGCGGCTGGTCCAGTTGTTGTTGGAGCGGGCGGCGGTGTGCCTTCGCTTTCGTGGTCCGACGTGTTGTGTTTCAGTGCTCGATTTGCAGGGCGAATTCGGCGATTCCTCCACTTCGACTAACGACAACTGTTTCGGAGTGTAATTCCTTGTCGGCGATGAAGTTGTGCTGTTATCTCTCGGTGTATTTCTGACAGAAAATGTCCTTTTATTCTGACACCATGTTAAACGAGTTACTATTACGCCATGTGCGATTACACAACAACTACGTTAATGCCTTAATGCCTAATATGGACATACAAAATGGTCCAAAACTATGAGGTAATCGAGCTAACAATAGCTAACATAACAAAAAGTGTCTTCCTCCATACTAATGTGGATTAGGTGGAATAGGTAAATCATTACTATTCAAACTGCCTTCCGCTGCCTTCCGCTGCGTTCCTCCGTACTAATGAAAACAATAAACAATAGAAAATAAAAACAATTACCTTGCCCGGTCTTACCGGTTAATAGTCAACCCTGATTGGAAAAATCTATTACGTGTTAAAATTATAAGCGCCAATTTTAACGGAAGCGTCATTCCTTCATTCAACTTGAATTCGCTGGAAATTTGAAAACTTTGTTCGATTTTCGAAACGTCACTCGCGAAGATGGCTTTTTGCACCAACGTTATTGATCTTCAAGCTGCGTTGAGCTCTTGTTTTAACTGTCCGTGATTGGGAAACATTGACAAGCGCAAATTTTTGAACCCGTAATAATTTCTAAGGTTCTCTAGCCGGCAGGGGTAATTTGCCGAACGCCGAACGTAGAACGCAGAACGCCGAACGCGAACGCCGAACGCCGAACGCCGAATTTCGGTCAGCGGTAGATCATGTGAAACATGTGCTTTCGAGTTCCGTCGCTTGCATTTATAAACATGGAAGCCAGAGAGATCATATATATCTCGGACGAGTAAGTCCTGTACTACCTACTTGCTTCGCTTTACTGCGATGCAGTCTTTTGTGGACTATAATAACAGTTGCCATTCTTTCTTTCTTTCTTTCTTTCTTTCAGCGATGAATCGTATACAAATGATGACTGTCACTCAGTTGAATACGAAGGGTAGACTCTTCATCTTTTAAAATCAGAAAAGTCTATAAACTCTGATGAGATCTGAAAGCTCTCCTTCGTTCCTTGCTTTGTTTCACGAATGTTTTTTTTTGTTTGTTCTTACTGGTATGATCACAGGGAAGAAACCGACGCAACAGAAGATGAAAGCGTCGTAAGTGATGACAGTGACGAAGAAACTGAAACAAAACAGGGAAATCCATATTTACGGTCTGTCGTTGTCTCCTTGCCTCGGCCTTATGATGATAGGAACCGAATAAGGTTGTTGCTGAATGAGACTTAACTGCTCATGGGGATAACAATAACTTGGAGTCCCCCAAAACAAGATCTTGTTTTACTTAATAATTTGTAAATAATGAAATCCTCATACAACATGCAAACAAGTTGTCAATTTTAGCCCTCTGATTTTGTGTTACATCTTACTATACATACAAGCAGGCTAAGATGGCATGCTCACTGCAGGGAAAAACAATATTGATTATTTTTCCTTTCTTCGGTGACCCTACAAGGTATCTGAATGATGACAAAAGAACTCCATTCCTGTACGTGGGAAGCACCAAATCTGTAACACCTGAAGCCAAAATGCAAGTGCTGATGCTCGAAGTTGACGAAGAGAAAATATCTACAAAGAGACCTATTGTGCAACAGAATGCTGGTTTTGTTGTTGATAGGTCTAAACTCAGGAAGAAAGAAGATTGATTAGTCACGGACATAGGACCATTTAGAAACATTGGAAATTCCTTAAAAATTCTGACTGTGACAGGAGGTGAGGCAAAAGTAGTCAGAAGTGTCACTGGGCCAGAAAAGAAGTCTCCAAAGTTAAAGCCAGATGAAATTGCCTTGAAAACAATCTATTGGCGTTTTTCAAGCAAAAAAAAACAAGACTTCCGCCGCACCACATCAACCATTCTGAAACCCAGTGGTGAAGAACTTCCTCTGGGGCTGATTGAGTATCATTTCATGGCAGAAGAACATGCTGTCAGTCCCCCCCAAGCACAAGCGGTCTGATAAAGTATTTCACGCTACTGCACCATCAGCAAAGGAGTTAATGAAAGACCTTGCTGCTGGAGTACAGGGACCCAGTTCAATTTATGCTGAAGCAGTTGCTGCTGCAGGTAGTATGCAGCATTGTGAGATGGCTTCGAATCTTCCTCGTGATGTGCAGCAGGTAAAAAATTGTAGAAAACATTAAAGAAAAAGAACAAAGAAAGCGAGTTTATGAACTTACTTAATATGACACAGAGGGTTTCATACCTAAAGGGCTTCCAATGGACACCTCAACCAAGAACAGTTTTTTCAAATGCAGAAGTTCTTGAGGAAATTATAGAGCTCTGCTGTCTACCAACAAGCACAGTGCCACTTTGTATTGATATAACATATCACATTGGAGACATGTTTGTCACTAGTACCACTTACCAGAATACTAAACTAATTGACCTAAAGACCAAAAAATGTGCAAACCTCCCAGGTCCTGCTATGTTCCATGTCAGGGAAACAAAGGAAGATTTTATGTTCTTTTCTCAAACTTTAATTCAGCAGAATGAAAATTTTGAGCGGCTTAAATACTTAGGTTCAGACAGGGGACAGGCTTTAAAGGGGTTTCAACAGCCATTAAAGGGTGTTACAATGGTTCCCTGTACAAAACATGTTCAAGATGACATCAAAGTTAAGTTGACAAGTTTAGGGATAACTAGTAGTGAACGACAGGAAATAATGTTTGACATATTTGGAAATGCATCTAAGTTTGAAAAGGGTTTAGTTGACAGTGCAAATGTTGCTGATTTTGATGCTGAACTGGAAATTCTTACTAAAAATGGGATAACATGGAGGTAGCCATTGGTAAAGCACCTGAGTTTTCGAATTACTTTTCACAATTTGTTAGCAAGGACATGCGATTAGGAATGCTTCTCCCAATAAGAAAGGACATTGGGTTGGGAAATGAGTCTTTTTATAATAATGCTTCAGAATGCACCCATTTCAAGTTTAAGTGTAAAGTACGCGAGCATAATGCACATGTGCAGCCTGGGTATGGTAACAATTTGAAGTGTTCTTGGAGTGAAGCCATAGATGTATACCAAAAACGTGTTACAGAAATCTCCCAGAATGTTCAGTTATCTGTGATTGAGAAAGGACCCTATAAACTTGCACCTGCATTTATTCACTTAGCAATGACCCACCAAGCATGGTCAAGACTTAACGTAGAGGAAAGGCGGAGGCATCTGGCAAGAATTGATCCGTTGTCAAAAGTACCTCATACAGTCACTTGCCTTCAAAATAAATGTGTGAGTGGGGAAAAATAAACGAAAAAAACGGCCTCTATAAAGAACACTTGTTATCAAGACTGGACAAGTTCTGAAATGACAACCAATTCCATGGGAGCATTTGAATCATCTGGGCTCCCAGAATACCTACAAGGTTCTTGGAACAATGCCAATCAAATTCTTGATCTTGGTGGAATTTCTGGTCATCCAAATGACCCTAGCAAATATTGTGTTATATCTCTTACACAAGGAAATATACATACTGTCCAAGTGTTTGAAAGTGGTTGCATAAAATGTGATGACCAGTGTTATCGTTTTAATTCAGTTTCAACGTGTGCTCATTGTCTGGCAGTGAGAAAGTGGTTAGGTACTCTAGAAAATTATGTAGGTAGCTATGAACCCAATTTAGACAAAATGGCTGCATTTAATGTCCCAAAACAAGCTGGGAAAAAACCTGGGGAAAGAAAGCAGAAAAGACATTGTAAGCTCCCAAAAGACAAAACAGGTTGGAAAGATAGGGTACCAGTAACAGCATCACCAGATGATAAGCATTCAGGTTATGCATTAGTTTTTGTGTGGGACACCTCGGCAACCACTTGTTATGGGTGTGGTGGCAAAGTGCGTACCAAGTGATAACCCACCCCCACCACCTTTTGACATTTTCCTTAAAAGATATGAATGTAGGTCATTCAAAAAAAGAGGTGATGTAAAGTTTAGAATTTCCAAGAACAAGGAAGCTGTATATCACCATCCTAATGCAAATTGCCTAGCCCAAAAGCATGGGGAGGGAAATGCCACAAACATAACAGTTCCTGACCACATCCGCCCAGTTACTCCAGGGTCACATGTCTATTCTTTTGAGAGAATTTGGTGTTAAACTTTGATTTATGTGGACCCTCAAAATGTCGTGTTGTCAAAGTACTCATTGTTATGACATGCTCTAACTATGTTGTTTAGTTCGTTTATACGTTTTGAGATTCTTTATCGAAAATCGTTTACAAGAACTTGTGTAACAGTACTACTCTCTTTTAAAAATATAATACGTTAGAATTTCAATAAAACAAACAGACACCAAATAAAGTTTGATATTGTCGTTTGTTACAATCGCTTCCTTCAGTGCCAGTTTCTTGTCTGTAATCCAGTGTAGGTGGGCCAGACTCAACTGAGAGGAACTGAGCCACGGGTGAAATCTTAGGACTTCGATCGAAAGGTCGTTACAACACCCACCACTATACACCGAGGAAAATGACCCAGTCTTTGTCACTACTGATTTGGATTCATTTCCTTGAAAACATAACGATGTGGTCGACTGAAATTACAATATTTACAAAGCTAAAATTACTAACAGAGTAGCGAGAAATCGGTTTGTACGCACGAGTCAAAAATAACACAACTGGGCGTTCATATAACAACGAGCAATCTAACAAACAATCGAATAATCTAACATACGGGCTAATCAAACAAACTTTCATACCAACGTTTCCGGGTAAAAGCCCTACTCGTATACCTCTTATGCTTCTTATAGGTCCTTACAGTGATCCTTGATTCTCTTGATTCTAAACTCTTATCCTCTCCACGCCCGCTACTGATCTGACATATTCAGCGTCTCTTAATATTTGAAGGATAATTTAATCATGTGTCATTTAGATCACGGAACGAACTTACCAGCTGCGTCTAAGTTGCAGCGGTTACATCCAGTGAAAGGTTAGTTTAGTATACGATACATGATTCTTCCTGAGTTCTCTTATTTATTTTATAGGAGACGTGCGTGAAACGCGTGTGACAGCAAGTGTCAGCATATGTTTCACATGATATACTGCTGACCGAAATTTGGTGTTCGGCGTTCGGGGTTCGGCGTTCTGCGTTCTGCGTTCTGCGTTCTGCGTTCGGCAAATTACCCCTGCCGTTCTCTAGCTTTCTTTGAAAACGTTCTCCGATTTTCAAAACCGGGCTCTTTTAACCACGATTGGTTTAGATAGAATCTATCATGTTTTTATCTGATCTCTCAGCTTGCTGACAAGAGAGAGAGAATTAAGAGGGTGTCTCTGTAAGAGCGGTCCGGTCGATTTTGCTTGAGTCACAGATTTAGCTCATCTCTTGTGTGTTGTAAGACATTCATGTACCTATACTAAAACTACAATCCGTTTGATCGGATCTCTTTATCTGTCTGAGTTTTACGGAAATTAAATTTCACTCGAGCGAAGTCCTGTCGTAACACTTTTTAATTAAGACTCAAATTTGAGACAACTTTGGAGGACAATTTACAAAAAACTAAGAAACTCAGCAAAACAAATACCACAGTCATGTATATTAACTCTATCTTATTCATTGAGGTGACTTTCGTGAAGATCACTTTTCAATCAAGCAAACAGGAAGACTTGAATGACACCATATCGGTTTGCTCAAGTCACAAAAACCGAAAAACCGATCAAATTTAAGGCTAATTTTTGAAAAAGTGAGGCGTACTCAACTAATCCAACTAACATAGCTAGAAAGTAGGTGCCATAGAAAAGGTAACTACAGAAAAAAACTTTGCGGCCCGACCGTGACTAAAACTTTATAACCCCGTGAACTTACCTAATTTTCGGCAATCTCCAAGTTTGGCCGCCATTTTGAGGGACGTTTCAACATGAAGCGTACCAGATATAAATCGAGCAGACTGATCTAAAACCGTCAAAAATACATACGAAAGCATTCAAATGAACTTTACTTTCAATTCAACCGGTTAAATTTGAAATTGTTCGTTAAACTTACCATTCCTACATCCCCGTGCGAACATGTCTGCGAACGATTCTAGCGCTTTAGAATCAATCATGGCGGACGGACGTTCAATCTGTAGCTCTGATGCAGGTGCTGTTCATGTTTTAGAAACCGAGTTCTCCTCGCTCAATCCAGAGTCTTGTGAGTTAGAGTGTCTTCATCTTAATGATGGAAAGTTGGTATGGATGAATGACTTGGAATCTCTAAAGAAATTCGTGGAAAATGTTTTAAAACTGCAAGGAAAGTGGCTAACGCCTGGCGGGAATACAAAGCAATTTAAATGTTCAAACGGCAATGTTATCATCAATTGGTACAGCAAGAAACAACAAACTCTGAATTTTCAAGGTCGCGATGGTCCGGCTTTAAAGGATAAGCTGATGGAAATAATTCACAAGAAACCGAGAAATATAACTGAAACGCAAGATGCCAATTCTCTGAGCTCCACTGAACAATCATTTCATTACTTACACTATTGCAGGAGACCGACAGCGGCGAGAGTAATTTTCAAACGCCGACTGATGGCGAGAGTATGCTAAATGGTTCTGAAAAGCGACCAAATTCAGAAATCATTGCCGATATTGAGGGATTGAAACTCGATTTATTGATCCTTCAAAAACAGGTTCAAGAAAATACAAAGCTTCTGTCGATGGAAAATATTCAAAAACAAGATGGAAGTGCTTTAGGTGTCGAGCTCCTCGACTACAAGAAGAAGTGTGAAAAGTTATTATCCACCATATCCAAAAAAGACAATGCAGTTAATGAGTTGGAAGAAAAATGTTTGTTCCTTGAAAGCCGAGTTCTGTCATTAGAGCAAGAAAATGATTCTCTAAAGTTAGCACTAACCATCATTACGCGAGAAAAGAGTGAAGTTGAAAACAATCAACCACAATCAAATGATCGTTGGTCCGTGGCAAAGCCGCACCCGAGAAGTACAAATGCAAAACATAGCCAGAAAACAATGCCCGCTAATACAATTCAAACCCGTAACGGATTTGAGCCTCTTCAAGCTCAAATTGAACATCAAATCGAAAGAAATGTAAGCAACCAAAATGGGAATAGCGCTGTCACAGGACACAGAACATCTCCGCCGTCCTCAGAGATCAGAACGCGAAACACTAACTTAATCAATTCGTCAGATCAATTTGATCATTCACAGCCCAACCGTCAGAAGAAAGTCATTATAGCGGGTGATTCTACTCGTAAATATCTACAAAGCCATAAAATGTCGAAGAATTCACAAGTTAAGATAGCCACCTTTCCGGGATGCACAACGCAAGACATGAAGGATCATATCAAGCCACTACTACGCAGAAACCCAGACGAGATAATTATCCATGTGGGAACCAATAGTTTACGATCCTCCAATACTCCTCGTGAATGTGCAGTAGAACTGATTGACCTAGCCGAAGCTATCAGCTCTGAATCTTCAACTGTGATATCTATATCCGGTCTCATCAATAGATCTGATGACGAAGCCCTTGCACGTAAGGTACCTGACGTGAACAAAGTTCTTAAGGAATGCTGCCAGCAAAAGAACTGGGGTTTTGTTGACCACTCTAACATTTCAAGAACTAGCCACTTAAATCGAAGTGGTCTTCATTTAAACAAGAATGGCACCACGCGCCTAGCTCAAAATTTCATTAACCATTTACGTGTAGATTAGGATATTGCCGTCTGGGAATCCGACTCGGCTGATGTCCATAAGGATACCGACTGCGGTAAGTCCATCTGCCCCACAATCTTTGGTCGAGGTTTAGCCATAGCGTCCCTTAACATTAATAGTCTGTTGTCTCATATTGATGAACTTAGAGTTTTTATGTCCTCTTCAAAAGTTGATATTTTACAGATCAACGAATCAAAATTAGACTCTACAGTACGTGATGACGAAGTATACATACCTGGGTTTGAAATAGTCAGAAAAGATCGTAAAATTAACGGAAGGAATGGTGGTGGAGTATGTACATACGTTCGCACTAATCTGAACTATCGAATACGCAATGATTTAAATAATGATCTTTTGGAGTGTCTTTTCGTTGAAATCAGTAACCCACGAAGTACACCATTTCTGGTCGGTACTTGGTATCGACCCCCAAGTTCTCCACTCAATTTATTTAGCGAATTTGAGAATGTTATTGCAAAAATTGACGCGGAAAATAAGGAATTATATTTACTTGGTGATATCAACTGCAATTTGTTGCCTGAAGCAATTGCAGTTAATTCTTCTCATCTGATAAACATTTTCGATATATATGGTCTTAGTCAGTTAATCACTGGACCAACACGTGTCACCCCGGACTCAAAAACATTAATTGATTTATGCATAACGAACTCCCCAGAGAAGGTTACAAATTCCGGTGTCATTCACCTTGGCATAAGTGATCATTCTCTTGTTTTTTTGTCACGTAAGACTCAATACTGCCGTGCTGGCCCTCGCGTGATTGAAACACGGCAATTTAAACACTTTAACAGAGGGAAATTTTTAAGTGACCTCAACCAACTACCTTGGGCCAATGTTGATTTGTATTCTGATCCCAATGAAATGTGGCGTATATGGAAAGAAATGTTTCTTGGTTGCGTCGACAAACACGCACCACTTAAATCCAAAAGAATTCGAAAAAAACGATCTCCATGGATTACTAGAGAGTTACTGAACAAAATCCGAAAACGGGATTTCCTTAAAAAGAAGGCAATCTCCCCCAACAACCCGGCTATATGGGATCAATTTAGGTGCGCAAGAAATCAGGCAAATAACGCTATTAAACTCGCAAAAAAACTCTATGTTTCTGACAACTTGGAAGCCAGCAAAGGTAATTTGCGCAAAACATGGAATATTATCAACGAGCTAACTTCACGTAACAGTGGTAAGTCAACGAATATTACGGAGATCAAAGTAGATAATAAAATAGCAAGTAACCCTATGGATATTGCGGAAACTATTAACGATCACTTACTAATGTTGCGCAAATATTAGCACAAGATATTCCTGTTGTCGATGCTAATCCTGAGTCTTATTTAGAGCCCACTGACCATTCGTTTTCTCTGCAAATTCCGAGTGTTGATATTGTTTCTAACATTTTGTCGAAAATTGATGAAAAGAAAGCCACCGGTCTTGATATGATTCCGAGTAAACTGTTGAAAATGGCTGCTAATATCGTCGCACCCTCTCTTACCTCAATATTCTCAAAGTCTATTCTAACTGGGATATATCCAAACGATTGGAAAACGGCCAAAGTGACTCCACTTTTTAAAAAGGGCATTAAATCTGACCCTAACAACTACAGGCCAATATCTGTAATCCCTATAACTTCGAAAGTTTTCGAAAGAATTGTTTATAATCAACTTTTCCATTATCTAGATGATAATAAATTGCTACTGGGTTGCCAATCAGGGTTCCGTTCTCTACACAGTACGCTCACGGCTTTGCTTGAGGCAACAAATGCTTGGTCAGTAAACATCGACAATGGCCTTTTAAATGGCGTTGTCTTTATTGACCTTACTAAGGCATTCGATACCATTGATCATGAGATCATCTTGCGTAGAATGTCATATTTGGGTGTCGATCAGGCGGCCATAAAATGGTTCTCGTCGTACTTAAGTGGCCGAACCCAAAGATGTAATGTCAGTGGCAAACTATCATCTGCTCGTACCCTTAGTTGCGGCGTGCCGCAGGGTAGCATATTAGGTCCTTTGCTATTTTTAATTTACATTAATGATTTTCCCAACTCCCTGCGGGGCGCCGTACCAAGAATGTTTGCCGATGACACCAACCTTACGTTATCTGCTAAAACGTTAACAGAACTTAAGCTAGCTCTAACGCCTGAATTAAATAACCTTAGCCGTTGGCTGAAAGCTAACAAGCTCAGTCTAAATGTTGCTAAAACCGAGCTAATGATTATTGGATCAAGACAAAGGCTATCTGCCCAATGTGACGATGTAGAAATCAGAATTGATGACCAAATTATCAAGAGAGTCGTTCATACCAAATCCTTGGGTCTCACCATAGATGCTCACCTCTCTTGGGGTAAACATGTTGAAGAGATTTGCAAGAAAGTCTCTTCAGCTATAGGCGCCCTAAAACGCGTGCGGCCGTTTATATCCAAAGAAACTGCAATTCTAATTTATAACACCTTAATTATGCCTTATTTTGATTACTGCAGCCCCGTCTGGGACTGTTTGAGTGCTTACTTGAGTGATAAGCTCCAAAAATTACAGAATCGCGCAGCCAGAGTTATTACTAAATCATCCTTTGATGCGAGCTCAAACCACCTTCTTTCCACCCTCAACTGGGAGAAGCTATCTCTTCACCGAAAGAAACAAAAAGCCTTAATGATGTATAAAACCATGAATGACCTTGCTCCGGAATATCTACAAAGTCTTTTCTCTCAGCGTCACTCTGCTTACAACTTAAGAAACTCTGCGGGAAGGCTGACCCTGTCCAAACCAAGCACCAATTATTTGAAACGAAGCTTCTCTTACAGCGGGGCCATGCTATGGAATAACTTGCCCAAAAACTTAAAAAATGCTGCATCCGTTGAGCATTTTAAGCGAAATATCAAGAAGGTAGCTGATATATCGGATTCCCACACGGCAATCATGTAAATCAGTTGTAATTAGTCTTAGTTTTTAACTTAGCTTAACTGATGATTTTCCGTGAATAAATAAAGATTTACATACATACATACATCATAAAGTTAAGTGGTTTTTATCATATAATCTACACTGATTTTTATAAAATAGTGTTTATTTCCAAATCAGTGATGTTGCAGCTGGAATTTACAAATTTTACCTTGATCTCAACACACCATCAAATTGGACTCCAATAACAATAAACGCAGTCATTTAAATTAATGTTGATAGTGTTAAGAAACACTTCGATTTAGAATTTTCATTAAACTCGGAAGGTCTTTTAGATGGAAAAGGATACTCAACATTCTTTATCCAATATTTACATCCTTGAATTATCCAATTAATATATATATGAAAGAGTCACGAAGAAGTAATGAAACGTTAAATGACACCACTCACAATAAAGGACCATTGAAAAGCATATTCAACTGGAATCACATTTCAGATGAACTAACAGAAGAACAGGTTGAAGAATTAAAATCTTACTACCGCGCATATCACAAAAAGTGTTGGGCCTACAAACAAGCATTGAAATGTTTTGAAAAATACAAATTACTTGGCAACTCATTGTCCATCATCTTCGCATCCGGAGGTATTGCTTCAAGCATTTCAACTGGTGGTATTGGTTTGATTGCTGTCAGTGCTGTGTCACTTTTGATTCAGGGTTGGATGTCACATAAAAACCTTGATCTTAAGATCCAAAATTGTACTTATGCTTACCAAAGCTATCAACATCTTCTGAATGAGATAAAGGATATGATGAGAAGTGGAAATTACAATTCATCTCATATTCATAATACGATGAAGAACATTGATGATTATGTGACAGACAACAGTCCTATTGTTGACAAGTATCTCAGTAAATACGATGAAAAATTCACTTGTTAATTATCAACTGGATTCTATCAGCTATCAATGATATAACCTTTTCCCAATATTGTTTATAATCTTTCAATTTTCTATTTGATTTCGTCACTTTGATATCATTGTGAGGAAGTCCGATCATCTTGAATAATTGCTTTATAATAAATTTAATACTGGTCATCCGTTTACGTCCATCATCAACCTCATGTAGAACACTATCAATCTCAATAAATAATTTATGGCTCTTCTCTTTTTGTTGGTAAGTCAATTGGACATCATTCTCATAAGATATACTATTTATCACATTCTCAATATGGTATTTCCTATGATATACCGATTTTTTTCGTATCATATGCATTTTATCATAGAAGTTGAAGTTCTCTGTGACAAAATCATAACCATGAACTAAACCACAATTCAAACAGGTATTCATACCATTTACAGTTTCCACATCCTGTTCACTCAACCGCTTTATTAACTTCTACTAATTGTTGATCACAAAAAGGACATATCAGCTCATCATTCTTTTTGAAATCATCATGAATATATATATTGCAATTCATCTTATAATATTATATAAGATAATATTCTTTATACCATATTACGAATGTGTTTCTTACGTGTAAGAAATATCTCATAATTCTGAAACAATAGGATATGTGATGAGTCATTTCCTGTTTTTCCAGACATGTCTAGACTTGTCAGCGGGGAATCCCCGAATACAACATCTGGTTTTCCGAGAAAGTCACACAATGAAAAAAAAAATAGTTTGGTTCATCGTTGGAGAAAGAGTAGAGAGTTTCAACGCAGACAAAAAATTAGGTATAAAAACTCCAACACAAAAATCCAAAACTATATGACGTCACGGCACAGCTGTGCCGGTCGCTAACATTATTCAAACTAGTGAAGACCATATCAACACAGTACCGTGTGGTTATTTACAAACCAAAGTCATGACGTCACGGCACAGCTGTGCCGG
>CM042747.1:1175526-1205526 GCA_022496165.2 Catalaphyllia jardinei
GGTTATTTACAAACCAAAGTCATGACGTCACGGCACAGCTGTGCCGGCCTACATAACAAGTTTTTTATTCCTATATTATATGGACTACTTCATGACGTTTTTTTGATTCAAGGTTTTGGTTCCAGACCGATGTCCCGGGTTTTGGTCTTGGTTCAGATTTTGGTTTATGGTTTGGTTCAGATTTTAGTTTTGATGATGGATAAATAGCATTGTAGTTGGGAGGAATGAGATAGTTTGAGAAAATGTGCTCAGACCCCCAACTACTATACTACTTCTTTACGTTTCGCACTCCCTCCTAGTTTTGTTCCCTTTGCGTTAAGTTTTTCCAGTTTCGTTCCCTTCGCGTAAGTTTTTGGAAACGCCTGCAACGCAGGCTATCTTCATGGCCAAAACTGATGTTTGATTTTCGATGAATAAAGGCCGTGCGTGAAACGGTCGCAAGCTTCAAATTGCATACTTTTTTGACTTTAAATATGAATATTCTAGCATGGCCTTCAGGACAAACGTTTTGGGAATTAAGGGACAAAAGAAAAGTTCTAAAACTTGCAATTCTTACCGAAAGGTTAGAACATTGATATAATTATTTCAAAGTGGTATAAAAAAGATTGTCCTCTAAGGTCAATAATCAGCAACAGCTGCTTCATTGGATATTGATATAATAAGTTTGATAATTTTTATGATAAACGTTATTTTTTGCTAGATTTTTTTAGGTAACCATAGGAAGCGAAAAACCTCAGTGCACTACATATGTGCATAACCGAAAAAATCACAATATGTTGTTGCGACGTAAATGAACCTTTAAGTTTCAACTATCTGAAACAGGGTTATTATTAATCAATGGTATTGAATGAGCACAAAGTAACCGGAACCAAAGTCTTAGTCAAGCAGATTTATTAACGAAATATCACTCGTGGCTACATTGAAAGATAGATCTTTCTTGTAAAACATTAACGTGGCTGAAATTACACATAATCGGTACCCTTACTCTATTTCCTACTGAATTACACGTTTTTGCACGCTTAAATGTTAACATCTTTGGATGCCACTTAACGAAGGAAAGCTACAAGAACGCATGCCAGAAGCATGATGGCGCTGGCCATGGGTACTTTGGCTCCATTACACAAATCGCCAGAGCAGCAGTTAATTTCGCACTCGGTGACAGAGACTGTGGGATCAGAAGACTTGCACAACTCAGATTTAGCATCCTCGCAGGCAGATGAACTGCTACAGCCCTTAGTGTAGAGCGAGAGGGACGCTCCACCTTGTTTTCCTGTCACAAGGGCTTTTCCACAGCGGTTTTGACCACCACCACAGGTAACCTCTGTTTTGGTCTTATCACAGTCATCCCAGTCCTTGAAAGTCAAACACTGGTAGCATTTCAGGCCATATCCTAAAAAACATAATCAAGCATAACTGAGTGTTTTCTTCCAACACAAGTAGTACTCAGTCACAGCGTCATTGAAAATACGAACACGCCAGGGAGAGGAGAGGAAGGGGAGGGGCAGGGGGGAGAAGAGAGACAGGATTTAGTTTTGGGAGATAACACAAAGCAGAAAAAAATATCCCGGATTTAGCTTCGGGGCAAGCATTATCTGCTCAAAACTGTTAAAAGGTTATTTAAGCGTTAATAACACAATTGACTCACTGCGTCTGAATACTTGCATAAATCGCCACATCTATAAACAGAATCCAAATTGATTATGCAACTAGACAAAGATTAAACAGCGAGCTGCGACATTCCGAAAACCGCCCTGTGGATCTCTTTTGTTGATATGACCAATATCAACAAGCGCCCCTTCTGGTCAGCTTTGTGTTGTTCTCCTAATTCTACCCTGAACTCTGTAGTTTCTATCTTAACTTAAAAGAACCCCTACGAAAAAAGCAACACCCAAACTAAGCTCTGGTGGAAGTTCTACTCTAAAAAGAAACTTAACAAATGTGAGCTGTTAACTTGCAGTTTGTTGATATGTGACCAGATGAAACAAGTCTAGATTCATTTTTACATTAGTAAAACTGATTGAACTCATCTGATAAAATAGAGAAAGAACAAACCGATAATTAACAGAAGGAACGAAGAAAGCAGAATTACAATGAATGCAAATTACTCCAAAGGAAACATTCCACAACACAAACTGCTTCGAAAGGAAATATTCTTGATTCAGAATTTCAGCTAGAAGCCATTGAAATGCCAGTGGTAAAATAGTGTTTGGATCGTATTAAGGTCACGAGAATTGGCGCGCTCGTTGATTTACTGTATGGAGGCGAGAGAATGGTTGCTCGTTTGTCATGGCAACTTTAAAACCACCTAAAGTTTCTTTTATAACCAATATTAGAAGCAATAGCCACACAATAGTCCCTAATGATGAGAAACTTCTAACTCAAGACTGGATTTTCTTAGTAGTGAAAAGAGACTATACTGATGCAGCTGGGCTGTTGTAAATTTAATGCTCATAATTAGGGTGCTGCCTTGTTGACATTAATACGTGGATTCTTCTCTCGTTCCCTTGATAGCTAATACCTGGAATTTCTTTAAATTCTGTCCGATTCCTCATCCTACATGTGATTACAAAGAGAAAACGGACTACATTTCTTGACAGCTTATTTTCGTGCCCAAGACCTCCCTGGGTGTGTGCGATTTTCCGCGTTCGGAGGCATACCTGTACGAAAGAGCAAATACTTTCACAGAAACAAGCTCAAACTGTAAACAAACTTCCAATCTGCACTTGATCCATCAAACTATATGAAATGCATCAAAAACTTGTCCAAAAGTATTTCATGTTTGTTGGGGTTTCTGAGCAACAAATAAGCGATACATTAGACAAATGGGCTCCGGCTGTTGGCATTCCAGTGCGGTAGTTTTGAGCTCAAAAAGCATTCAAAAGTCAAAAACATGGCAACAGACTCTCTCCTCTAAGTTTTCCTAAACAGTCTCTACACACTTCCCAGGTAAATTTGGGTAAATGAACAAGATCAAGTAAATAACTGAAATTCATACTTGATTATTACCGCTCGTATCGTAAATTAAACATGAAATAAATCATTCAGACAAATAAAGCGTTTGGCAATACTATCTTTATAGAACTTACCGACGGAAATGCAAAGAAGAAAGGTGAGGACGAAAAGTGATTTCATAATAGAGTGGAAAGGCGCAATCTCTTCTGTGACAGCAGAATTGTTCCTGTAGGCACTGAACCGAGCTTTGACGACAGATGAATTTATTTGGGTCTTTATTGCTAGCTGTTATTTATAGCAAACCAATGAAAATTTAAGGTTTGAAAACTGTCACAAATTTTAACCAATTATCTTGTCGAGGGTGTAGCCTGATCTGGGTGTGTTGCAAGTCCGCATTCGTGGAAAAAATAGCGCTATTTCTGAGAAATCTTTAATGCCCGACGGCACACCAGAAAAATGCAGCAAAAATGTAAAACAATTTATTGGCAATGAATTCAATTTATATTTTGCCAACCCTACATTAAACATTCTGCTAATCCTGCATGTAAACTCAAAGAGGAAACGGACAGCGTTTCTTAGCAGTTTTCCCTTCTTGTGCAATTTTTCGCTTCAGGACACATACTTGAAAGAGCAAATGCTTTCACAGAAAGATACTCAAACTGTAATCAAACTACCAATCTGCTATTGATCCACCAACATAAATGACATTATTTAAAAATACTTGCCCTAAAATATACCAGCTGATGTTTGTTGGCCAACTGGAAAATACAGATTGGACTCTAGACTGGATTCTGGACTGGACTCTGGACCGGACGCTGAACTGGACTTTGAACTGGACTTTATTAATCAAAGTTAATAGTCGAGAGAGAAATAGACCAGCTGGAAGAAAGCCGAAACGCATGATCAAGCATATTATTTAGCAGGCTGTATTTATATCGGTCATTGACAGGACTCTTGTAGTGAAAGAGAGGCCAGGGTTTGTGTGTTTCTCATAAATGATTGTCTCAATGTAGTAGACTTGATAAGCAGCTGTCTGCTAAAAACGGAAGCATGATATTGATTTTCATCTCCATGATGAATGATCAACTTTTCCTGTTCAATAGCCAATTGTAACAACTATACCAGTTAAAATTATGGATTAAAAACGAAGGAAGTTTCAAGTAAAAATTTGTATTCTGTATAACTCTCATCTCTGCATGGTTTATTCTTAAAGTGAATCTTCAAGTTTCACAAATTTGAGTCTGTTCTTTACAGAACGTACCAAATCCAAAGAAGAAAGGCGAGGAAGAAAAATGATTTCATCGTAACGAAGTTAAGAGAAAGGCGACCTTCTCAAGAAGCGGAATTTTTATCCCTGTAGAAGATGAAGCATAGTTTGAGGACAGATAGAAGTAGTCATAGAAAGTCAGAATTAGCCGGATTCCGGATTAGGTGGATTAGGTGCCTAGTCAATGACGTTTCCTATTGTTATAACGTTGGGTTCCTGCATACTAATTTGGATTTCCCGCATACTAATGTGGATTTCCTGCATACTAATAAAGTGCCTTTCTCCATACTAATGTGGATTAGGTGGAATAGGTAAATCATTACTATTCAAACTGCCTTCCGCTGCCTTCCGCTGCTTTCCTCCATACTAATGAAAACAATAGACAATAAACAATGGAAACAATTAGCTTGCCCGGTCTTGCCGTTTAATAGTCAACCCTGATTGGGAAAATCTATTGCGTGTTAAAATTATAAGCGCCAATTTTAACGGAAGCGTCATTCCTTCATTCAACTTGAATTCGCTAAAAATTTGAAAACTTTGTTCGATTTTCGAAAGGTCAATCGTGAAGATGGCTTTTTGCACCAACGTTATTGATCTTCAAGCTGCATTGAGCGCTTGTTTAACTGTCCGTGATTTTGAACGTGTAATAATTTCTAAGGTTCTCTAGCTTTCTTTGAAAACGTTCTCCGATTTTCAAAACCGGGCTCTTTTAACCGCGATTGCTTTAGGTAGAAGTCTCTTAAGAAAATGTGTTGTTCAAAACTATTTATTGTCGCGTGTTGACAATTAGTGCTCTGAACTTCTATTGTTGTCATTTCAAAGGTAGAGCGGCCCCCATTGCCGGATTTCATACGGTGGGGGTCTGGGTATGAGTCCGTGTATTGTGGGAGTAAGAACATAGGACCCATATATTCTAAAAGAGCACATCGAGCTTTACAAAAATCCTCGAGTTTCGTGTTAATTGAACAAGATATAGCCATTCAAAAGTGACAAGTGTCCGGAAATCCATACATTTGTTACTAAATTTTTAAGTTTTCGAATGGCTGTATCTTGTTTACTATTGGCCCACTTGACACGAAACTCGAGGATTTTGTAAAGCTCGGTGTGCTCTTTTAGAATATTTGGGTTTTGTGTTGTTAATCCCATAATACACCGACTCATACCCAGGCCCTCACGGTACGAAATCTGGCAATGGGTTTCTCCGTTCGAGTTATGCAAATCTAGGGCTGAAAGTAGAGTTCAATGCGTGACTAACGGAGCGGAAAACTCGAACAGTTAGCTAAGAATTAATTCTCTCTCTCTTGTCAGCAAGCTGAGAGATCAGATAAAAACATGATAGATTCTACCTAAACCAATCGCTTTTAAAAGAGCCCGGTTTTGGAAATCGGAGAATGTTTTCAAAGAAACCTAGAGAACCTTAGAAATTATTACGCGTTAAAAAATTTGCGCTTGTCAATGTTTTCCAATCACGGACAGTTAAACAAGCGCTCAATGCAGCTTGAAGATCAATAACATTGGTGCAAAAAGCCATCTTCATTATTGACCTTTCGAAAATCGAACAAAGTTTTCAAATTTCTAGCGAATTCAAGTTGAATGAAGGAATGACGCTTCCGTTAAAATTGGCGCTTATAATTTTAACACGTAATAGATTTTTCCAATCAGGGTTGACTATTAAACGGCAAGACCGGGCAAGCTAATTGTTTTCATTGTTTATTGTTTATTGTTTTCATTAGTATTGAGGAACGCAGCGGAAGGCAGCGGAAGGAAGTTTGAATAGTAATGATTTACTTATTCCACCTAATCCGCATTAGTATGGAGGAAGACACTATTAGTATGCAGGAAATCCACATTAGTATGCGGGAAATCCAAATTAGTATGCAGGAACCCAAGGTTATAACAATAGGTAACGTCATTGACTAGGCACATAATCCACCTAATCAATAGACACCTAATCCGTAATCCGGCTAATTCTGACCTTCTATGACTACTGATGGATTTTTGGTTTGTTTATTCCGGTTTTTATTGATAGTGAGCCAATGAAGACTGTGACAAATTTTAACCAATCATCTTCTTTGCGAGGGCGTAGCCTGCGCTGCGTGTTGTGTAAGTCTGCATTCGTGGAAACAGAACGGAGAATTTTATTGGCTGAAGTATATCAAAAACATAGGCACGCAACACGTGCAAGACGCACCTTTTTCTGAATTAAAAGCCACTGAAGGTAGCAGCTTTCAGTAGACTCTTCTTAACAGTCATGATCACGTTAATCCAGCAAGACAGCTACACGTAACACTTTCCATCGTTACACAATAGCATCGTCATATTCTCTTGCCAGCGAATGAGCGTAGTGTTTTTTCGGTTTTGATATTCCACAAAGGCACTTCAAATTAATATCGATTTTTTGAAAACCTATTTAAACAAGAAGACATTATTTAAAGTAAACACCACAACGTGATCCAAATGTGACGGTAATCAAAACAAGCCTGAGGAGCTATCCCTCATATAGTGACGTCAATAGAAACCTGGATCGATTTGTGATAAGTAATCCAGAGAAACATTTACTTCCACTCGCAGTGATTTTTCACTGGTTTTGAGCCTACGAGAATGGAAAACTAACCCCGAGAAAGTGAGAAAACAGAAACGCAGAAGGAGAAAAAAACATGAAGAAAGTGTTGGCCGATAATCGAAAATGGAAAGAGAACCATAGGGAAAAATTCAGTCAACAAAAGCGAAGGTACAGAGCGAGTCTGAGTGATAAGAACAAGTTGAAACCTCTCACGGACCGATTGATGGACTACAAAAGACCACCAATCAAGTTTGAACTGAAACCACTCGTTGTTCGTTTGACAGATTTTAGAAGACACCCGCCATCACCTCCTTGTGCGATAAAACAGTTGAGTGCATGAAGAGGAAAACAAGGAAAGGCAGAGAGAATCTAGACGCAACTAGATGCTTAAACTGAGGAATGACCCAGAACGGTACTTGAAATATGAAGAAAAAAGAAATCTGGAAAAAAGAAAAGAGAGAGATAAAATGTGGACCAAACTTGGACGGTGTAACCCGACGAGAAAGTTACAGAAGACGTGAGGAGCAGAACCCTGAAAAAAGCCCGAAAGAAGTATTGGAGAAACCGGAAGCAGATCTGTGGAAGTAAGTGTAGGAGGTATTGAGCGACAAAAAGGATATCAAAGCCGATGCAGTAAAGAGCATGTTGAACCGTGTGACGATTAGGAAAAAGAACAAGAAATATTGTCCATCACCTCGGCACTCGCACCCGAGTTGGATGCCGTGCTCATTCAACCCTAGAAAGAGTTGGAGGAGGAGCTCAAGTGTACCACTACCTCGGACTCTTCGGTGGATTCGGCACTCGAGGCTTAATTGCAATTGGAGGAAATACTCAATCAACCTTCGGAATAGTCAGACCCCTAGACAGAGTCTGAAAATGATGATGATGACGTGATTGAGAAACGTTTTGAAACTTCTCTGATGGGCTTTCCACTTGTCTTGCAAATTCCCGGATGTCGTGGTGCTTCGCGATCCTTTCCATTCGACTGATGCCGGAATGTCCTTACTTGATCCGTTTCTTCAAATGCGTGCCGGGCCCATGTATTGATTCCAGGCCAATGAAATTCGATGCCCGTCTTGCCCAACAATTTTTGAATGTCACAACTACGTCCACGTTGACGACGCTTTCGCGATCGGGTTTTGTTGGTTATTGTCCCACAGGTGGCCCAAGCTCGATATATGAGCAGCTCTTTATATGTTGGCCTTTGCATTGTCACGTGACTCGAGCGATTTGCATATTTGTAAGGATTTGTATGGGGAAAATAACGATTGTTTCTGTAACCTATGAAAATGTAGCTATTTAACTAAAAATCGTCTTACCTTACTTGAGTTGAATGTTTTTTCCTCCTGTGTGGTCTTTGAGCCGATTTATGGCCATTTCTGTTAGTTTTGGAGGAACCGGTTTGCCCCCTCTATATATACTTCCCTGGGAAACCCTAAACCCTTATTTGTTTACTTGCATCACTTGTCTGAAAAAATTGAAATAAGTTGCATATTCAACCCTTATCTGCAGCTTTGCAATTCTCCAGTCTCCTCTTGTATGTTGTTTTCATCAGTTCTGTTTTCAATATTATTAAATCCTGTTTGCGATGATGCAAAGGCTTGTGATTGCAATTTCTAAACATGGCTGAGTAACAAGATCCCTTAATGTGATTAGGGTTATTAAGGGATGTTTCTTATTTGCTCTGTTTAGGGGACATGATTGTAGGCCAGACTATGGGAAGCTTGGAACTTTATCCTATGTGTTTCCTTCAGCTAAGATTGTTGCAATGACAGCAACAGCTACCAGAGAGTACCAGGAGGTTATAACAGAAAGTCTCAATATGAAGAACCCCTCACTTGTCGTTGCTAATCCCGACAGAGCTAACATTTTTTATGAAGTTATACAAAGGCCAGCATATGTAAAGCAAGGGAATGTTGATCAATTTGAAGAACTGTTATCTCCCATTGCAGAAGAACTTATTACTACCACTGTGCCTATGCCTCTTACTGTTATTTTACTCATCATTAGAGCTTTGTGGTGTCGGATTCACATTTTTGGAACGTGTACTTGGTGACAAGCAGTTTTATCCTACGGCTGCTCCCAAAGTTCCTCAAAACAGACTCTTTCCCAGTTTCATTCTCCCCAAACATGATGAAGAGTGAAATAATATCTAGCATAGTGACTGAGTCATGTACCCAGAGAGTAATATTTGCCACAGTTGCATTTGGTATGGGTATTGATTCCCCATATGTTGAAAGAGTTATACATTTTGGTGTACCTCGCACTATGGAAAGTTTCTTCCAAGAAAGTGGAAGAGCAGGCCGAGATGGAAGGCCAGCTAAATCTACTCTGTATTTCAACAACAATGACATAGGTGCTAATGTTGAGGGAATGCAACCCATCATGAGAGAATATTGCAAAAATCCTAAAAGTGAGTGCAGGAGGAAAATAATACTTAAACACTTTGGATTTGGAATTCCCAATGTTCAGGAAAATCCCAGTAGCTGTTGTGATATCTGTGAAAAATCGTGTCTGCCTGAATTTTGCGATGATACTGTTGATCCGGGTCATTCACAAGTAACTGCAAACATGGCTGTGTCTGAAAATCAAGTGCAAGAAATTAAGTCAAAGCTTATCGCTTTAAAGGAAGAAACTGAGGCCAATTATTTTCATTTGAGCATGTGCTCGGGTTTAACAATGGAGGTAATAGATAAGCTATGCCTAACTCTTTCCAAAGCTGAAACTCTTGACACAATTCTGGAAAGTGTGCCAATTTGGAGAAAAGAACATGAAGAACAGATTCTTAAAATCATTCATGATGTCACATCCAGAGAAAGTTCAGAGTGAAAAATACAGATAGTTGAAATATTAAGTAAGTGGGAGGTATTGGATTATTTCAAATCAAAAGATACTTTATTGAACCAACACTTGTGTTAATTAGGCACGCAGCAATTTGATTTGTAATAACCGCCTCACTTTGTTGACATTATTGAACTGTATTTGTATCTCTTTTAACTCTTGAAGTTTCATTGGTACTTACTCAGTCTTCATCAGATGATTCAGATTCCTCATTTTCAGGGCCTAAACCTTGTGCCAACCGTCTTTTATGTTTCGTAAGCCATTGAAACAAGTCAGTAATGCTTAATTTCTCTCTGATACTCTTCCCAATTTCTGTAAACGAAGGACGAGGCTCATGGGGAGGATTGCAATTAAAGGGTTTAAGTAATCTCAGATCAGTTAACATAATCTCTTCATCTCTTGCAGAACTTTTCTTTGTGTGGGCTGTTGATTCAGGTTTGACATTAGAACTTTCGTCATAGTCTGAAAGAGATTCACTGACCCCAGTCACTGACATGGAGCCACGAAGTACAGATTTCTCAGTCTTGTTAGCCCCCATTGTAGTGATCATGGTTTTTGTGTCCTTAATGGCATGTTCCATCTCCAAATCATTAGGCATGTTTGCTCCAATTTTTCCTTTCTTATTGGTTGTTCTCCCCCAAATCACACGCTCAGACATCTGATGTGTAAGCAAGCACTTGGTCAAAGTCAGAAAATACATGCCTTCAATGGCATACTTTGACAAATTGTTGTTAGCTTTAAAAAGCCACATGAGATACTTCCATGTGGTCACATTTTCTATACCCATCACCCTCATGCACTGCATCATTTAGTTGCATGAGTACTACAAAAAGCTTGATCAGACACAGACCATAGTTTTGTACCTTGTCTTCAGCAGTGACTCCCACATGAAACACATGGTACTTAACAAAACGTTCAAACTTGTTATCAAAGTGTTGCCTCTTGAAATCCATGCTTGAATTTTGTGGTGGCATGTTTTTGGTTGGCTGACTTTCAATGGTCTCCATGCCAAAGAATTCTAGGAATGCTTCTACTAGGTAGACTCGTCCCACTGAAGTAAAGAATTCTTCATATGCATCAGGGTTGTTTTTGACAGTAGCTGGGACATTGTAACGCATGATCCTCTCTCTGAAGTACTTCAAGGTGCCAATTTCACGTGAAGAACTTTGCTTCATTAGGACATCATTGACTAACTAAAATATAAAGCAATCCACTTATAACAGTTTGTGACATTGATACATTTAAATTAAGCCTGCACAAGACACTGATGTAAGGTGACAAGGTATTGAACAGGTATAGTTATTGGACATTATTCATTGTGGAAAAGGATATATTTTTGCAATATCTACCCTTATTGAAACCTGTTTCTAGGTGCTTGTCTTGGCAACTCAGGCTTACTAGATTTCATTAATATTTATAATGACTCATTCAGTGAACAAGGATCAGTACTTTTTTTAACAACTGTTATTGGATAATTAAAATTTTACATATTAAGGGGTCTGATTTTTTGAACTTCTTCAGTCTTAGCTATTACTGCTTGAAACAAGTTATTGTTTTGCACAACAGAATTTCAATGTACTTTTCTTACTAAGAGTGTCAAGTAGGTGATATCCAAATTGACCCATGACATCTGTATAGCCTTAGGCTATGAATATATTACAACACACCTTTACCATGATTATGATGGTTATGTCCATTTTGTACATGTACTTACAGTTAAGAATGCTTGCTTTGTATGAAACAGCTCTATTACATCTGGATGTGTATGTTCCAGTCTATCTTTTGCAGTGTGTGCACCAGCCCTTAGTTTGCGTCCCGAGGTGAATCGCACTCTGGTCAATTGATCACCTCCTGATGACAATACAGTAAGCAAGAGTACTGTAAGCATTGTGTTATAGCAGAAGCATATTTAGGTGATAGGCCTCTGGTTATAATTACCGGGATTACGACAATTATATTTGATTAATTGGTAACCCTGAAATGCCCTGGGAATCCTATCATTACACTTGCATAGAGGTTTAGACTTATGGATATATAAACAAAACAGCAGAAGCTTTCTTATAAGTATTAAAAGAAACTTACCATCTTCTCTGCATGGGCATGACACAGGATCATGGTATTCATTCGTTGCACTAGACTAAGCTGTTGGTTAGTCTGATGCATCATCACTGCATATGCAAGACCAATGGCTGGTATCCTGCTTTCTCACTTTTTGGCTTTGTTTACTGCCTCCCGGTGTGCAGGTGCACATCCCTGGGGGGGGGTACTTCCTTATAAGAGGCTAATGGGGATGTGCCGCTGGATGGGGTCGCATTTTCAAGACTGGACTGACTATAATGGGGTTACATTTTTAGTAGAGTTACTAGAATGGGGTCGCACATTTTCGAGATGTCTGGGATAAGAAAATTTTGGCAAGCAGGGAAGATCACGGTTAAAAAATGGTGCGTGCTGTTTTTTAATATTCAACAGTCGTCTCGCATTGAATTCCGTCGGTTCAGGAAATCACAACTTAAACATTAATGACTTGCACAATAGTGCGGAACCCCTGGGTCCAGAACAAAGTCCAACAAATCATCCGTGCTACGGTATTTATTTTGCGGCTATTCTATCCTCCACTGAAGTTAACACAACCCGGAACACAACTTGGATCTTCTTTTGAATTAGCAAGCGTTTGATCGTAGATGAAAAGTAAAGTGTTCTACATTCAATTTAACAAACGTGTCAATTCATTTTCTATTAGGTAGAGGCATCAACAGAAAGTGACTAAGTTGGGATCGGGAAAAATTACATTTGCCCAAAAGTGACTAAGATGGGGTCTATAATTAGCCACATATTGTTGAAATAAAATCGATGACATCAGGACACCTCTTCTGACCTTCTTCAAGAATCTTACACCAGGAAAAGGTTTTCAAGGCCTCATAACTCTTGTCTTTTAGAATAGAAGGCTTTCCACCCTTCTCAGTTTTCCCCAGATTCTCACACTGCATTGCAACATCCGACTGAAATTTCCTTTTTATGGGATCTCTTAGTGATGATGCCCATATTGCATCTGTAAGTATTTCACAGTTTCTCAGTGAAAGAGCAAGGCTTAGCTGACAAATTTCACTCTCTGGTATGATGTGATGTTTAATGAGCTAGGAATATAAATGTGGTCTAGTGAGTAATTGTTAGTTGTATAGAAAAAGATACTTAACTCGGTTGCCATATTCATTTACTCAGTAGCTAGCGGTATTCAGAATACATCCCAACAATTGCATACATGAACTTGGATCTGGGGAAATGTATTTTATTAGATTAAACGTGTCCAGCTACCAGACAGGTTTTTAAAAATCAGATACTCCAGCAGACAATTTTTTTTAATTTTAGCCAACAATATCAAATACTTCACAATCATCCATTTTTTTGAGGGAAACTGTCGATTCTGAAATTTATAACTAATTGTCCGGCATTCAAAACTTTTTTTCTAGTTTGGTATGGGCCCAAAAGCATTCCGGTTAGCCTTAATAGCACCCCGGTTAGCCCCTTGCAATAACCTGTATATACTAAAAATACAGAAGGAAGCTGCCGGTCAGTGAGAAAACTTTGAGAATTGTCCGGCTGCCGGTCATATAGCCACTTCAAAATTCTAATAACTCAAATTTTGTTCCAAGCATCTTAATTGAAGCTTACCTTTGGGTTCTTAAGTCCTGTTTTCTGCACAGAAAATGCTTGAACCGGTCGGGGGATTTTGGTTGGCTGAGTGGATAACATAGTCTGTAAAAAGATAATCGACAACTTTATTACTATCAACACAAAAAATTATCAACAAAAAAAATAATTATTTAGTTTAGTTAAGTTACCTTTCGATTCTTGATGACTTCCACAGGTTGAACAGGCTTTGGGATTTCGGTTGACTGGTTCGATGAAATAGTCTGCAGTGTAAATAAAGAATTTGCCATTAGTTCACTGGACGCCGGGTTTTATAGCCCAGCTGATATTTCAAATATATTAAGTTTATTAATTACCTTTAGGTTTGAAAGGACTGGTGCGTTATGAACAACGGATCGTTTTACCAGCGTTGGGATTTTGGATTTTTGCTGGGATGCACTTAACAGCATTTCTACATAAAACAAGTCACGACTTGCCTCTTTTTCTTCCAGTAAGCTCGTGGAAGTATCACTCTGCTGATGATTATACGATAAACTTTTTCGCACTGAAGCAGTCACCATAGTGCACGGCAGTTTCCGCTGTTTTTCGGTGCTTGTCGGGATATTTCCACCGCGACATATTTTCTGGCAGATTGATTGTCTACTTGCTGTGAGGTCCCCCTCTAGAACTTTCTGGGCAGCTTTGCAGGTTGATGCAAATGTCTCAATGTTTCTGTTTAGACGAGTAAGTTTCTCGCAACAGCTTCTGCAACAGTACTTTGGAAGTTCGTCGCTTTCTGATACTATAATTTCACAGAGCTTGAAAACGATCTTCTTCAACTCTAGAGATTTCCCAGCGTCACTAAGAAAGTAATTTTTTTCTTTCAGCCCTCCCACCACACAATCGGCACTTATTTTTGAAGATGTCGCACGGCAACTTTTTCTTTACCTCCATGACGCGCCATGAATTTCCCGAAACTCACCGCAAAAATCGAGATCCTTAAAGAAACCAATCACGGTTAAGGTATTATCACAGCATCCTTTTTCACAGTAGCCAATGAAAAATGGCGTAGTATCGAACTTTCCCAGATCTCACATTTCAGTGTAAAACAGAGTGAGATCTGGGTTCGAGATTATGGAAGGTTTTAATCGTTCGGCCTCGGTCATTTTCCCTTTCTTGGGTTCAGCCGTCACCGCTTGCTGTAAGGCAGATAAGGTGGAGGTTTTACTGTATAGTTCCAGAGGAGTCGCAGGCGTCTGCCGTAAGAGACGCTTCGTATTTGTTGTTGTTGTCGCGGTTTCAGGTTTGACAGGTGTGACCAATATCGTTTTGTGATCAATACCGTTTTGTTGTCGTTTCTTTAATGATCTTTCTCAGCATGTTTTTCAAGGCACCTTCGGCCATGCTCTTATCCTCTTCGTCGGGTGGACCACCGACAACCCTAATTAATATGGCGTGTTCTTGAGCCATGGGTTTGGCCATCTTGACGGCTGTGGCATCGGGAATCTTGGGATTTTTCAAAATCAGATGTTGCTGGGCCACCAATCGTCCCGCTTTGTTCAGCAAAGCACTCTCTGTAATCTGTCCCTAATAATTTGCCAAACGTTCAAACTCTCTGGTGAGGACGACTATCGCCTCTTCTGTCATGTTAGAAATGTTCATTCAACAGGATTTCGTAGCACTCTTGCCAGTAACGAAGCTCTTCACGGGTCTTTTCACTCTGCGTCGTGTCTTCCACGGTCGAACACTTTCTGCACAAGGTGATGGTGCTACCTGCTTTGGTTTGGTCTCTGTGTCGTTTGCAAGAGGACCTCAGGACCTCGTACTTAAAAGCTAAATACTCTTGATTGAGATCGAGGTAAGTTCCGAGGCAACGTTCCACATCGCGTTCAGGGTTCCTTCTCTTTCGTTGGCTTTTTGCGATAACTTGACCAAATCATTCAAGGAGTCTTTGGTTTTGGGTTTGGGTCGTTCGGGGACGTTGTCGTAACTTTTCCGTGGATAACCGTTGGCGCCGCTAGTGTTTAACAAAGACATGCTTTAAAACACTCACCTTGCTTCTGTAGATGTTCTTGTCTTCTCGTCAAAGAATGTTTGCGCTTACCCAGCTCCCGCAACACACCTTTATATCTTTTCAGCTTGCATATTGTTGAGGGTTTGCCGAAAATTCTGTTCTTCAATAGGTTCAAGGCCATCTCGCTGACAGCATTGATCTGTTCGGCATTGGCATTGGCTAGGACCGAGGGCTAGGACCGTATTCTCTCCCAGACTTTTATACTACTCATCTCTAATGGAGAAAAGATACTTAGCAATGTGAATGTGGTTGTATGAGGGCAAGTTAAAAGTGAGAACAATTCACTTCCGGTTGCCGTCCGCATCTCAAAAACGCGCGTACTTAAGCTCCCTTGTATTCCACCACCACCACCACAATTCTATTGTATTCCACCGCCGCCACCATGTTTTCCCTCCTCGTCCTCGGCCTCCTTCTCAATTCCATTGTTTTCCCTCCTCCTCTTTCTCCTCCTCCTCAATTCTATTGTTTCCCTCCTCCTCCTCCATCTTTTTTTAGTTCTTAATATGAATTGCTACCTCAAATAGGTTCAAATCTTCCTATATAAAGCATATTTTATGTTCTTGACATGTGAACTACATTTTAAATATTATTTCAAACTGGCGAAACTACTAAACACTAATATGGCTCGCGTATATCACAAAGAGATTGACCCCAAAACCATTTGTGCCCATTAGTCAGTTGTATGCATGTATACGTGTGGACACTACGCATTGTTTTTCTTATTCGCGAAAGCTAGAGGGAAGTTGATGGAGAGCTTTATTCAACCTTTTAAATATCTTCGTGATGTTGATAATGATCATAAAATAGGTGAAACCCTGAGAAAACTCGTAACACATAATTTACTCAAATTAGGTCAGGAAGAAAACCAGCAAAGTGTTTTAAGGAGTGTTAAGAAGCATGCAAGTCTCCTGGATATATAAATAAAAGATATAAAAGCGAAAGCAAATCTGTCATTCATATCGTGAAAGGTTCATAATTCATAGAAATCTAAAACGATGCGCGGTAGCCCCTCGCGAGACTTACACGCGAGATTCAGGGGAAAACACAGGATCAAAAAGGTGCCCCTTCTGCCCTTTTGTCCTGAATGGCCTCGTTTTGTCCCTTTTTTCCCTCAAATGTCCTTTTTGTCCCACATTGTGGCCTTTTTGTCCTGTGTTATGTCCTTTTTGCACCTCGCATAAACTGTTAAAATTCGCTGGAACTGTTTATGACTCGAAATTTATCTTTAATTGTATTTAAAACGCAACGACAGCCAGAAACGCCAAAAGAGCCAGAAACGCCACATTTTCTCTAGGCATGCACTTGAGATCTAGACCTACTGTGTTTTGCTCCCAATGCAAATGTATTTCAAACCAATATCTAGTGTGTTATTAGATTAGAGTTTATTTCTTTGTTAAGGGGATTCCAGTCTTATTGTTCATTGCATCCTAATTTCCTGATTTACTTGGTAGTTATTTTAATTTTGGTGTATTCACCTGAAAACCCCCCAAAAATGACGAAACAGGCAAAATGGACAACAGAAATCAGGCAAGGTGAGTTTATTTACTTAATTTCATTCAAAAAAGTAACATTTTATTTCATTGCGCGATTTTATCCTTCGTTATTATAAATTCCATACAATGCCTTGTAAAGCGCTCAAATTCTCAACGGCCCATTGTGTAACACAACACCGCGCACTTAAGTCAGTCACGTCTCACTCGATACGCGTACATAAATCATTAATATTTTCTCGATTCCTCGAATCGTGAGTTTGGGACGCCTGTGGTACAAGGAATGACGATTACACCCAAGTACCTTCTCGTAGGCTTTATCTGGGCTCATGAAACTCCAGTTGTAAAAGCAGCTGAGATTAAATCCGTCGTCGTCGAACTTGAAAAACGGAACCAAGTCTTCCGTCTGCGGATTTGTCACGTCGTCGACGTACGGGGAGATCTCGGTGAGAAACTCTTTGGTGAAATTAGGTTGGAAGAGATTTCTGAGCAAACGAGAATCGTATCCACGACCCCATGCAAGAGTTATTCCAGGCCCTCGTGAAAGGTCCTGTGGAAGTCCCCTTCAAGGGAAATTCGATCTTGGACAAACAGGACTAAGGATAAAAGGAATTCAAACAAGAGATACCCAAGCATGCCTATAGACCCACACCCTCCTTGGGCCTAAGCTATGGGGCAAACTATGGCCAGATGTCAGATCCATAAACATTCTTAATAGTATTAAGAACAAAATTCGAGGTTGCAATATTGCCTCACCTCTGGACCCTGGATGCAGAGGCTGTTCACTTTGTTCGACCTAGGTAGTTTCACTATTAGTACTAGTTTACTTTGTTTCACTTAGCTCTGTACAAATTTATGAATTTTTAATACATAGTTCTGATGTGAAGTAGTTTCATTATTAGTATTAGATTAGTTTTTTAGCAGTGTCCCCTAATTAGTATAGGAATTATATCCCAGGCTACAAGGCTTTCACACATAAATAAAGTTTTCATTCATTCAGAGAAGGACACAAGAATTCAGAGAAAGGGAATTGCACTTCTGAAGAATAAGAACAAAAACGTGTGTTTATCAGGAAGAAAATTAGAGAAATGGAGGTATGGTCTATGATACTACGGAGAGGCGATGGTCAGGATTGGAGGGCGGACCACCAGTTACGAGGTACAAATCATCGAACATATAATACAATTTCAAAACATTTTATTCATTTCAAAAATGGAGGTGTTTATAAAGACGCGTTCTGTTTCATTTTGGACTTGGAAGGATTTTTACTGAGCAAGACGTTTCATGCCTGAGAATTGGCTTATTGCCCTTGGAAGGGAACGGGCCCCATGCTTTCTTCATCCCCGTGCCGTACAAGACCTTCAGCGACTAAGATAAACGAACGGTGAATTTTATGAGAAGGGAGATACACGGATTGACCTGTTAACCTCTCGGTGCCGAACATTGCCAGAACCCTGATGTCTTAGAACCACTGATACAGGATATACACGAGGTGTACAAAGTTTGCAGCAACAGAAAGAAAACAGTAGTAGGATAGAAGGGACGTCACGTGGAGAAAGATATGCTAACAAAACTGAACAATACTGGACTCAATCTAGAAACGTTAGGGTGTCCTATATACGACGAACTCATGCAGGAACATCAGTGCCAAAGAGATCCTGTTACCGAGTTGAGGTTCTTATGCAGACCATAAGGTACATTACTGTCCTGTCACAGAATTTTGGTGTTGCTACAAAAGTTTCATTGTAAAACATGCATAGAACTCATTTGAAGTGAGAATGTATTTTCTGTCAGATCATTGACTTTCGAGATATGTATTGGGTCTCCGAAGAACCCTGAAAAAAGAATTGATGTGTTTTTGTTCAAGATGACCTCGAAACTTCTCGTGATAGGCATTGTTAAAAGTGCTCAAGCAAGTGGAAACACTGCGAGTGACGAGACGAGGCCAGATCGACCCATTATCGCAAAACGAACCACCACTCACGACTCGTTGTCTCTTGACGTCACGAAATAGGGGTTACCCCTATCCCCTTGTTTTGACCGGCGTCACATTTTTGCATTCCGTGGTGGAAACTGCGAGTCCATGTAAGTGAGACCCGAGTGCGGTTAATTCGAATTTTTTTCATCATGATGGAAGAATGGGAAAATGAATTGATCACATGTCTAAATGAATTCGAAAGACTAGTAAGTATTCATTTCACATATTAATTGCATTGCTGCCTCGATGCTGTAGTGATGAAGACGCTGTGTTGTGGCCACTCAGACTCGGTTTCGAATCTTGGTCGGGACAAATATACTTTATGTTGTTGTGAAAATCTATCACCTGCAAGTCAAAGGTCGAATCGCACCCCGTAGCCTTACTTGGTCCAAAAATGTGTTGATTGGTCAGATCTTAGATCCTGAAAAAGTACTGAATATTTATTGGTTTCTTTTGGAAGTTTGCCACCCATTCTCTCGTTTTACTGTACAGCTCATGCAGTCATGTTCCCTTTTCAGACATACCATGAACAAGATTTCCCCTCGACGACGAAGAATACAGCGTATTGCGATTTTGATAGACACGCCGAGTATGACAGTCTACAGAGGGCAACCTGTTCAAGAAAGAAGAGCCAAGTAACTAGATCGATTCACTGGAGTGCGTGAAGGACCATGCGGTCTCCCCGAAATCGTTCCCCGTTCCCTTTTCAGACATACCATGAACATTCGACGACGCCAACAAAAATATCATTCTCATCAAGGTGGGAGAACACTATCACGTATGTAATCCCCTCTTGGGGTTCCTCGGACTTACCCACTTCTGCGTCGAATGCGAAAAAAGGTTCGAGAATGATGACATGTATCATCATCCCTCCAATAGAAAGAAATGTTGTGCTTGTCATCAAACGAGATGTGATGACTATCATCGCACTCGTGGAGAGTGCTTATTGAGACGAAAGGTTTGGTGGAAAGTTCCCAGAATTGCAAAAATTGTTGAATTCCGACAAGCTAATCATTCAACCGGAAATTGAGGAAATTCTGGGCCGAAAATCAACTGGAACAGAATTCACGAAATTTTGGGTAAAGCTCGCGAGGTTGTCATCTTTCCTGGAAATTCCGGACAACCTCGCGAGGGGAGCGTTCTGATCCAACCACAAGTTCCTAAAAAATAGAAATGGGGACGAATGGTACGCAAAATGTCCCGAGAAATTCTCAGAAAAACTGGAAAATAATGAATTGGCGAAAAGCGAACCATTTAACCGAAAATTCCGGGAGTAAAATCAATTGGAATGGAAATACCCGATAATTAATCGAAGGAAAATTTATATATATAAAGTGAATTTCATTATTTTGGATCCTATATTCAGATTATTATTTGGCGCGATTCCAGATTCCTGTGCAGCAGAATTCCGGATCAGGGTTCGTACCTTTTTCAGAAACAAATTTCCAGGACTTTTCCAATATTTTTCCAGGACTCAGATTGATTTTTCAAGAGCTCTATAATTCACATTAACCCCTACAATCCCAAGATCTCGAGGTTAATTCTCCTTACTGCCTTCGATACACTTCATATTGTTTTAGTTGAGTTTAACAGATTACCAGAACTTTCCAGGACCAGTGGCCTTTTTCCAGGACTTTCCAGTCCTGGAAAATGCCATGACGGGGCCTGGTTTTCCAGGACCCGTACGAGCCCTGTCGGATTGCAAAGTCCTCGATTCTGGATTCCACGAGTAAAAATTTTGGGGACTTTAGAATCCGGATTCCTTACATAGGGCGAAAAGGACTGAAGTAACACCAACTGTATTTCACGGTTACGTTTGTAAGGTGAATCACCCCTGGCTAAAGGAAGAAGACCGTCGCAGTTTTACCAACCTCCAAAATAGCTCATGCACTCATTACGTGCCTATGTTTTCAATTTCGATGAGTGCTATATCTTGTCACGTGTGACTTAATCACGCACGAGTCAGTCCTGTGATAAGATCTAGTCCAATCCTTAGAGGTATTTCAGTTGAGGGGCATATCAAACAGTTACGTCAGATTATGTTTTCCGAGCCAACAGAGTTTTATTTCATTTAAAATGTATTCCTTTTGCACTGGCTTTTGGTGCATCTTGCGTGACTGTGTGAAAGCAGTTCTGAAAACGACTGCTGTTGAAGGACTTGGTGCCTGCCATTTCAACACACTGGGAAAATAGTCTTAACTCACAAGATGTCTTCATATAGGTTGACGAAATGACAGTAACCTGCAGTTGATCAGTCTCTTTAGGACAACAGCACACACGGGTACAGATCACTACACAAAGTGCTGACACATCTGTGTTCAAATCATTTACTAAGTGTATATGAACAGTCTATCAAAGAAAAACATTTTATTTTGTTACTATTCACAAGTCAGTTTTGACATTATGAAAGAATTAGAATATAAATAATTGCACTTGTGTATAATTACAAGTTAAGAACACATTAAGAAATAAATTCAGAATTCAGAATAGCGAAATGAAAGACTAAAAGCACATTATTTTCGGTAAGGTTGCATTTTTCAGCCATGACATTATTACAAAAATTGATGTTATCTCCTTCAACCTTGTGGCTCAGTTTTTTGTGTAGCTAAAAATGTCATTCAAACAACGATGTCTGACCTTTCCTATCCAGACTCTCAGGGAAAGGGTATAGCCTGGGCACCAGGAATTTGAATTTTACAAAGATGCTATTATCCCTAAAGATATTGCTGCTATTTGGAACTTCAACATGTACAACCCAAAATCCCAAAATTTGATTACAGTAGGCCATGTTTCAAGAGCTATAAGCTAAAAATTAGCCAATAAGTAATTAGCAATTGTTAATTTTTTTTATTGCCTATAAATAGTGTATTATTTTGGGTACAAATAACGATGTTGTTGTTGTTGTTGTTGAAGAATTCTGCATATCAAGGAGGGTGTTATCCACAGAGGCCGGAGGCCGAGGTGGATAACACCCTCCGAGATCGGCAGAATTCTTCATATCCTACGAAAGCCAAATTCAATAATTGCTTTATTATTCATTCAAACTATTTCCCAGTTGTTAAAGGAGTTTCACCATTTCGCTTTTTGTTTTTCTGCTCACCAAAAATATCACAACCTCATGCACAGGTTTTCTTGGTCAACGGTTCAATAATCTGCAGTGGGCTGCACTTTTGACGTCATCGATTCAATAATTTGCAGCGGGCTGCACTCTTGACGTCATTGGTTCAATATTTGGTCAACAGCAGCTGGTTATGGTGAATTATGCATGTGGTTTTAACCAATCAGAAATGGGGAAATATTTTGAATGAATAATAATAATAATAATTGTAACGACCATTGTTTTAGTAAAAGTCTTATAGGAATTGTTATTACAAGCAAACTACAGTAAGTACCTGTTGGTTTTTTGACCCCTTACAATAAACCAAAGAGTCAACCTATAATCATTTTTGTTGTTGTTGTAAGAGCTGTATCTTGGCAAGGAAAACGGTGACAAAGGTAACTTTGTCAACCATGCAATATCAGCATGATGTACCAAACATTAACCAAAAGAGACAGAAGCCTCAAGCTTGTGAGTATAATAGCAAGTTGTGTTTAAAGTGCTTGTTATACCATAAGCTCTGTACCTCTTGAATGCTTCTGGGTATTTATTGGGAGTAAACAGAATAAAAAATGCAGTCTAGGTACAAGTGTAATTACTAAATAAATACAGTCATATGGTTATATAAAAAAGTTACAATAAAAAAAAAGACTGTTCAAACTGGCTGGTTATTCCTTTTAAGAAAGATTGATCTTCATCTGTTAGCTACAGTATGGCAACAATTGCAAATGTATTTGAAGATGTAAACTTATTCAGCAAATTCCAGTTGTGTTCCAAAACATTCATTAGTTTTGGAAAAGTGATATTTGTATATTGAATAATCCATTTTATGGGTAAATTTGACCCAATTTCTTTATCCTGCTCTTACAAATAAAAATTTGGACTTTGCCAAAATAGTAAACTTGCATGCATCTCTATCCAAACAATAAATACGGCTACTATTCACACCTAGCCATTGCATTTTCTGTTAATAATATTTCATCTAGCCTTATTTACTTGGTGGTACATTTTACAGTGCATATGAAAGATGCTGTGTGTGTTCGATTAAACAACACTGCAATTTAACTTGTCATGAGGACATATACATCAAAAATTACCTCAATTTTCATATCTATAAATCACCAAACATGCAACCAAATGTTTGATAAAAAGGTACTGATGTTCACACCATTCGCAACCAAATCCATGCTTGGCCTTAAACAAAAGCCATTGATAATACAATTATATTAATTCCCTAGCCTATTATGACAAATTACATCAATTTTCTTCTTTATTTCAAGATGAGAAATTCTTATTTAAAAAGAAAATATGCATATACAGGCGAAAACTAACGATAGAAGAGTCCGACGTTTCGGCGACATCTTGGCGCCATTGTCGCCACTGAAGACACAGTTAAAAGATCTCAGTGTCAAGCTCCAGGTTAATGTCCAACCAGTGTTTACGAGCCGCAAGATTGTCCATGAGTTCCCGACAAACGAAACAAAGCCTCAGCTCATTGATCAACAATGTGTTGTTTATAATTTCAAGTGTGACCAGTGCGATGCTGGTTATGTCGGATACACCCGCGGACATCTGTTCGTACGTGTCGACGGACATAGAAGCAAGACCTCGTCAGTTCGTAAGCACTATGATAACAGACACCCAGGCAGGATTCCGGATGACCTTCACAGTTGTTTTAAGGTGTTGAAAAAATGCCAGAACAAGTTTGATTGTCTCGTTAATGAGATGTTACTCATTAAACAATTACGACCGTGCCTAAATGTACAATCAGACTCAATTCGCGCCAAGGTCTTTGTTTGACTTATGCAAATTAATGACGCTAGATTCTTAGTTACTCTCGTAATCGCATTTTTAATTTAGTTTTCCTTGACAATGGCGCCAAGATGTCGCCGAAACGTCGGACTCTTCTATCGTTAGTTTTCGCCTGTATATGCATATCTAAATCATTATTGATTAAAAAGAAAATAGTTAATTTATTTTCATATGCACTTTAAAATCCACTTTAAAGTAACAACAATAATAACAATAATGGTATTGCATCAGCATCAGACTAGCAAGAACAGCCACCTTGTGATTCATCATTTGCTTCATCAACTTCTCTCAATTTTGTGCCTCTGTTGGGGTTGTTGTTAAAAACATTGTTAGGTAATGTGGCTTTATCAACACAGTTTTCCATTCTTGCCATAACCTACAAGATGAAAAAGTAATAAGAAATCATTGACAGACAAGGAACACTTCAGAGACATTGAAACCATACAATAATTACACACAAAATGAGACTTTTGGTTACGGTACATGTCATTAAAATACTTAAAGTTTTAGTTGCTTTATGTTCCTTGGTCATCTGACTTGGAAAGAACTTCTAAAAAGAAAGATCTTCACTGACAAAATACTGGGTCAAAGACTGTGATGGCCTAACACAGTTGCTTCAGAAACTTTTTACGCACAAGTCAGCCACCTACAGCTGTGTAAGGTTAACAACAGACCTAATACCTAACTTCACTTTAACATCACAATCAGTGTCTTCAAAAAAAGATGCAGCAATACAGTATTGCAACTGAGCCTTTTAACAACACATGATCTCAAAAGTTCAAATCCAAACAAATGACTGCCTGTTAGGGCACCATCTCTTATAATCATGACATTCAGCAAACCTTGATTAAATAAGCAAACAAAATGGAATAAATCCCATCAACCAACATGAATCACACATGCATGTGACCTGTTGAACCCACTGATCTAAATGCCTGCTTACTGAAAGGTCAGTAAGCAGAGAACACTGTTACATGTATTTTAATGAACATGGAGTTCCACAGCTAAAGCAGAGGGAACTGATAAAATGATTGAAAACAAACTATCACTTCAGAGATTTTAAATCCAACAAAGTGTCCGTGTTGACTGTGCAGTATCATGATGACAATTTTATTAACAATTGAACGTTTTCAGACTCGCAAATATTGTAAAATATATATTGGACAGTGTCAGCCAGAAAAGTTTACTTGAGGGCCAGAGTGGCCCCTTAAGACTTGTTTTAGGGGCCAATTTTTTAGGAAAGGGGCGAACAGATAATAATTGGTAAAAAATAGTTGTCAAATGCAAATATCTGGTAACCAGATACTAGTATGAAGGTCCGGTATGAAGGACCTCTTGCATGTCAAAAGAACAATATAAAGGCATTATTGCAAGTTCTATGTTTGAAGTGGTAGGTAGTTTGTAGTCTAATCAGAATGTAGGATTATCGGAACAGCAACAAGGTTATCCATTCCACTTGAACACAGCAATTCCCCACAAGACTTCACAACAAGCACATACTAGGCTTGTAAACTATACTTCAACTTCCATCACTCTTGTATAAACACGGCCTCTGCCAGATATCCACATAACCTCTCTGTTACACTTGAACAAACACGACCTCTGTCGACACTTAACACCCGACCTTCCTCACACTTCAATAAACACTACTGACTCATGAGATAATTCTCTCTAAACACTCCTGGGAAAACTCCCTAAGAACTACACAGATTCACTTATATACTTTACAGCATAACTTTTCAGCTCTACTAAATAAAGTAACATTACAATGTAAAACTATTTACAGCATCAGATGTAAACGACTAAAATAAATTGCTTAGTCACCGTGACACAAAACTAATTAAATATGCGTGAAACTTCTAGATGAAATTAGCATAAACCAAGTCACGCAACAATTTTTCATAATAGGCATACACGATGTAGTCAATGACCAAGGGTTTGCAATGCATTATAGAAGTTTTCTGATGTGAGAGAATCAACACAGCAAAGCAAAAGGATGGATTGACTTCTTTTCTTATGTTGAGTGTTTTAGAAGCGAAGATCTTTCAATATGGTTTTCTAGAAGAACATGAGGTTTGCATGAATAACCATTATTGATCGTCAACGTAGAGAAATGAAGTCGGGATTATGGCGACTAAACCAGAATTTTTGGTCGCCAAGGAAGAAATGTTAGTTGCATTTTAAAAAGCAAGTTCACTGGCAACCATATCGGACGCAATTTTAAGCCTTGGAATGGCTATTGAAATACTATGCCTGGGTTAAGCCTGCATGTAAAATTAAGGGGCTAAATTGGCCCTTTCTTCGTTTTTCTGGGGGGCTTCTCTGAATGCAATGAGGGATTCCCGCAATAGCGCGGTCTGGTGGAAACACTGATTAGGTCTTTGTAAGTTTTGATTTTTACTTATCATAACACTGTCAGCCTTCTCAAAATAAGCCGGTCATCGGCTCAACCAGCCACCTCCTCTGGACGTTTGACGGTCTCCTTTCAGTCCAAAAAAAAAATATATATATATGTTATTCACCAGGCGGAAGGTCCGTATGGGGAAAAACTGTGCCCAAGGTCTTGCGTATGGCCTCAGGCGATACGCAAGACAGAGGGCACAGTTTTTCCCAATACGCACTGACCTAGGCTGGTGAATAACATTTTTCTTTTTTTTCTGAAACACAAAGTAATATTTGCAAAAACCCATTTGGGCTGCAATCAAGGCAAAAAAGTGAAAAATCTAGCGAAGAGATAGTAATACAAATAATGACGTTGTTGTTGTTAATAAAAACAGAGGTAACACAAATTAAACCAAACAGTTTGCGAAACAACGCTTTATTAACGCTTTATTATTGGGGCTAGCGTTTGGGGTCAGGGTTATGGGTCGAGCTTAGAGTTAACCCAGAGGTTAGGATTATTGCTTATGGTTAGGGCTAGCCCTCAGGATTAGGGTTATTGCTTAGGATTAGGGCTAGCGCTTAGGGTTAGGGCTATTGCTTAGGTTTAGCGTTAGCGCTTAGTGTCAAGGCTAGTGTTTGGGGTCAGGGTTATGGGTTGAACTTAGAGTTAACGTTCAGGGTTAGGATTATTGCTTAGCATTGGGGTAGCATTCAGGATTAGGGTTATTTCTTAGGAATTGGGCTAGCGCTTAAGGTTAGCACTATTGCTTAGGTTTAGCACTAGCGCTTAGTTTTAGGGTTAGCGCTTCAGATTAGGTTAGAGTGAAGGTTAGGATACGTTAGGGTTAGGGCAGCATGAGGCCAAGGAAAACAATCTCGACTTTTGAAATCTGTTGCATGCATCCATAGCTAAATCAGGTCGATGAGTAGTGCTTAGAGAGACGGGTTGAACGTTTTGCAAATCAGCTACTTTAGTGATTTAAATGTTTCTACGTGAAATGATCTTTTTGCTACAAAACTGCTCATTCTATGAAATAATTATATCTGACAAGACAGAAAGAGGAAAACTTAAGCTAACACACTGCTTGTGCCGAAAAAAAGCGCTTGAAATGGAAAATTTATTAGCAAAGGAACAATGAAATACAAAGCAAATACATTTGAAATACATTTGAGCTGAAGTTTTCTTCTTCCTAACCTGCGATCAGGCGTTCATTGTCTATTTTCTTCGCGGTGGGCTCAACCCTAGCACAGTTTAAAGTAATCATCTGCTTGGAAATCCATGATACGCACTAATGGAACGCTTGCTTGCCAATTTAACCAACCTGCGATTTCTCCTTGGCCTCTGTTTGGCCGGTATAAATGGCTTTGAATCTGTTTAATTTAGCCATAACTTTTCACCTAAACTAAACACAGGTCAAATTCAACTTTGCTGCCTGGCCTTTCTCACCAGTGCCAGCTCTCGGCCATGCTTGGGTCACGCTATAAGTCGCGCACACAATGGTCACGCTGCTTTACGTATGAAAGATTATTATGGGATATCCCAGAAATTTTGGCAGTGTAGAATGGTGGGCCGCTAAATTCAAGAAAATAATAAGAGTCTAGAAAGCAGTTCTAATTTCAAAAACTGACACACGCCGAAGTTTAGCAAATGAGCTGTAAGTCCGTGACAGATGCTTTGTTTTGGCTAGAGTCTACTCCTCACTTGTTCCTCAATGGCTAAGTTAGTGGCACACTCAAACCATGCTCTCGGAACAAAAACACACCAAGGAATGCTGGTGACTTATCGAGGGTCAAAGGCTTAATGATGCAAAATCTCCTACCGGGCGGGTGCAAATACCCCTCAAATAAGCGCTGAATATCGGAGGAAATAACGAGGAAACTTTGCTTCATTAACAGGTAAGCTCTGAATTTGTGTTACCGAACTAAGTCCATGACAATCGATGCTTTGTGTGCCAAAAGCCTACATCACAATAGCGGCAATTCAATTACAAAGACACGAAGATAAATCTTTTCTATGCTATTTTCCTTTGACTTAAAAGACAGTCAATATTTTGTGGGATTTAATTTTGACTTCATACAATATAAAAAAGTCTGCCTGTTTGCTGCTCAACAAATTAATTGTGCTTAAGGTTTCTTTTGTTGTTTAATCAACAATACATCTACAAAAGATGCCGCGATTTTTTGCATAAGTTATTTCATGAAAACGAAGAGCAAGCCAGCAAAAACAATTACGGGGCAATGTTTTTCAACTGAAATGAAGGCCGCATGCAAAAATTCAGCTAATTTGGAGCGAGTAACAGAAACAACCAAAAACGTCACTTATCCCCTTTTTCCACTAGCTTCTTCAGTTTTTCTGTAGCATTTTAGCTCATTACACGTGCAGAATTCGTTATTGCATTTGTGGAACTTCCGAACCTTAGTAACCAGGCATTTACCACAGACCAAATTTCCAGCAAAGCCATAAGGTTAAAAAAATTGTCACAAAGGAATTGACCTGTTTGCATTGCTGTTTCAGGAGTAAATCTACTTCAAAATAATCAATCTCCTCGGAATGTTTGCTTGTGGAGTTGTAAGGCAGCTACTTTATAGCTAGTGTGGCACAATTTTTTTGTTTTATGCAGAGAATGCCGATGTTAGCAAGTCATGTGGATCTGCACAACTGCATCTGGTCAGATCCCCTGTTATGGTATCCTTGAGCATCGAAATACCCTGAAACCCTTCTACAGCCCTGCACCCTAAAAACTCTTGAAAGCGTTCCTTCGGAACCC
Source organism: Catalaphyllia jardinei (assembly GCA_022496165.2). Lineage (NCBI taxonomy): Eukaryota > Metazoa > Cnidaria > Anthozoa > Scleractinia > Caryophylliidae > Catalaphyllia > Catalaphyllia jardinei. The sequence goes on from CM042747.1 coordinate 1,204,378, forward strand.
AAACTGTCTCCAACACTCAGATAACCTGTTCTAGGAAAACATTTTGAGAAGGCTGCACTGTTAATAGGTTTTCCTTTTATTTTATACACAACCACACAAGCTTTTAGCTTTAAGACTTATCATGTTGAAATAAAGCCTTCTATTCTATTCTATTCTGTTCTACATGTATTCTAGTCTGTTCTATTGTAATGACTAAGCACTCAGCCATTTGTTATTACAAAGCACAGAAAGTTAATCATGCATTGCTGCTATTGCAGACTATCACTTGAATTTAAATTCTTAGTTCAATTCTTTACTCAAACTAGCTTTTAAAAATTTGACATAATTTTCAGAATTCAATATGTACACTGTAATGCCATTATGCAGCTTTGATCATTGCATGTTGAAAAGCGCAATATATTCAATTAATTTTTATTGATATTTTCTATAATAATTACTTAACAAGAGGGTTTTCACAAAGTTTTTAACACACAGACAGCTTTATTGTAGGAGTCAGACACAAGAAGTTGGCTGAAACAGAGAAGCTGGATAACATAATGAAGTAGACGGAAATGTTTGCTGGTAGCTGACCACTACTAAAGACCTGTTAATAAGTGACCTACTGTAATTGAGAGTCACAGTCTTACCTGGTCAAGCAGAGCTTCTACAGACTTGCTCACATTTTGTCCATTAAATGCACTAGTCTCAAAATACTTCAGACCCAGATTCTCTGCCAGTGTTCTTGCTTCATTTTCATCCACTTGCTTCTGATCCTCAAGGTCTGCTTTATTACCAATTAGGACTAAAATAGAAATACAAACACTGGAATGAAAAGAGGTTGCTTTACTTGTAGAGTATAGTAAATACTGGGGGACACACTCCCTATTGTGAATTTTTAAAAGAACCACTGAGAGGTACCAAGGTACAATTTTGTGGGTGCAACTTCAAATTACTTACTGCAAAAGCACCCCTCCTTTTTTTTGGGACCCCCCTCCAAAAAAATAAACATTTTTGATCACATAATAAGGACAAATGATGTCACTCACTGGTGAATCAAGTCAATGCACATGGTAATTTAACAGATTTACATACAGTGTACAGTGTAAGTGGATAGCTGCTATATATGTTTACAGTTAGCTTGAAGGTGTCTGCAAACTTTGTGAAACAACT
>CM042747.1:1210526-1220526 GCA_022496165.2 Catalaphyllia jardinei
GTTGACTATCTGCCCATAGAAAACTTGGGCTTGTAGTCTAACTGTTAAATAGAAACACAAGTGAAAGTTGGGAGAATGAGAAATGCTGTGGGAACATGAACCACAGGAGTGTTTCCACAGCTTTTCCAAGTTCTCCCAAACTTTCACTGTTTCTACAACAACTTGTTTACTTTGATCATCAAAATGTAAATTCTCTTTGCTTGTGCCATCATTATGTCAACAGCTCAAGTTATGCTCATGTTTCTATTGAGTTGAAGAAACATGATTTTAAACCAATTCATAGTGCATATACTGGTGTGGAGCAAAGTATTTTTAATGATTCACTGCATTTTAGCTTACAATGTATGATCAAGCTGTTTAAATTCAAGTTAGTTACCTTTCCTGTCCAGCAGTATCCCAGAGCTGAAGATGTACTCTTTGTCCTCTTGTTGAACGACTTCCATCTGGATTGAGTGGATGATGAATCTGCAATGAATTGCTAACATTTATCTGTATCTCAGCAGAAGGAATTATCTTTATTGTCTTGACTGTCTTTTTTGATCATAGTATTTTGCTCCAAAAATTAGCTCATTATGGATTTCGGGGGTAAATTAATGATTGGTTTAGATCTTATTTACAAGAGAGAGCACAAGTGACGATGGTCGGAAATAGATCGTCTAATAAGTCACTCATCACTTGTGGAGTTCCTCAAGGTTCAGCATTGGGACCATTGCTCTTTCTCTTGTATGTCAACGATATTTATTGCAGCTCAACCAAATTGAAATTCTATTTATTTGCTGATGACACAAATGTTCTTTATAGCCACAAAGACCTTAAATCCCTTGAAAAAGAAATAAATGCTGAACTAAATAATGTGTACCAGTGGTTAGTATCAAACAAACTAACCCTTAATCTCAAAAAAACAAATTTTGTAATTTTTCGCCCCTATCAGAAACCGCTTCCCTTTCTTCCTACAATTTACATCAACGATCACCTAACAAATTCATAAACTTACCTGGAAAGTAAAGATTACGTGAAATATCTTGGTGTCCATATCGATTATAAACTATCATGGAAAAACCATATTGACTCTATAACAATGAAACTTAGCAAAACTATCGGACTACTGTCAAAGATACGGCATTTTGTTCCCTTCCATACTCTTGTTAGTATATACAACAGCCTTGTTCCTCCAAAAACATGTTCCTCCAAAAACGTGCTCTCCGTTTCATGTGCTTCGCTGACAGGTGTGATCACGCCATTCCTTTGTTTCTTTGTGCACAGACTTTACCTATTCACTTTTTGTATTATAAACTGCTAGCTGAAACAATGCATGATGTAACCAATGATGTTATCCCTTCACAGTTAAAAGATTTGTTCATCCCCACAGTAAAAATTCATCCATATAATACGCGATCTTCAGCTTCCGACAACTTTTATATTAAAAAATCAAACCTTGAAGTTAAACGGAAATCATTTTCAGTAATTGGCGCAAAACTGTGGAATGAGATACCAACTAAGCTCCGAACACTACCAAAACTCATTTTAAAAAGGAAAATTCGTATGATTTTGTTTAATATATTAGAATCTGAAGACTCCTACGAAGACTTAGAATCCATCATCTCAAAAGTTAGAAAATACTCTTAATAGCTATCAGCTTTGTTTCGTCTATCTTATGTTATTCATTTTTGTCTTACTTATCCTCCTCTCATAACATATTGCGTAGTCAACCTCAATTAATTACATAGCTGTTTCCGTAGACTCAACCTGTTCTGGTATTTACTAATTTTTTATTCATATGAAGTTTAAAGTGTGTACTTCCTGGCCCGCCTTGATTAGCGCAGCTATCTGCGGAGCCAGGGGATTAACGATTACCTACCTGTAAACGAATAAAAGATAAAAGATTGTTGTTCTCAACTGAGAGCTACTTAAAGGGGCTACATCACAGTATTTTGAGTTATTTTGACCATTGACAGAATTACCTTTAAATTGAAAGAAACCTGAAAATAATACTTTACAAAGATAGGAAAACACTAAAGACATAATAATAAACCATATGGGAACAAGGATGGTTAAGGATGGCGAAGATTGACACAGATTACCAACAACGAAATTGAAAAATTTAGGCTAAATTTTTTCAAACCGTTTAACCGTGACACAGCTCTTTTAATTAATCTGACAGTGCTCTCAATGAGACCTAGTAGCCAAAAAAGCTCTTGCAGATACACTGTAATAAGTTGCAAGCTATAATTAACATTTTTTTGTTATTGGCCTCTCTTATTGCCCAGTGACAGGTGCTAAACCAGAGCAGTTGGCTATGTGTACTTCATAGTAGATTGCATTTTACTGAGTGCTACCATGGAAATCTTATATCCATCTTTTCATCTTTATATCCATAATTTCTTTTGCACAAAGTAATGAAGCAACTTATACATATAGAATTGTGATATTTGTTTGTGGACATTGTCTGTTCCGAAAAGCAAAAAGCTTTCCAAGAGCACATCTTGAAGAAAACTTTGAGCTTTGAGGAAAAGCGATTTTCCAAAGAAATATACTTGAGCATATTTTCATGCCACATGGATGCTACTGGGTTTATTACCCTTCAAATGTTTTTTTTTTCCTTTGTAACAGACAGTTTGAAAACTGGGGAATATCATTCAGATATTCCCCAGTTTTAGCTAGCGCATATTCAGTCATGTGGGCCATTTAGACTGATCATGCAAGAGCGAAAATATTGGACGAATCATAATACTGATATCATGGTCACAACACAGATATATAAAAATGTGGTATAAGACATTGCAACTGTGGTGGCAATTACAAAATTGCATTTAATTCTACTGTGACACCCAAAGAGGGAAATACCTTCACTAGTGAGGATATGGAAATAAACCACTTGGGTCCCACATGCAGTGTCCTATGAATTTTACCAGTGGTGCATTTTTCAGTAAAATACTCGTGTCTGTATAATAAACTATAATACTGTGAAACAAGGCCAGGGCAAAGCATTCTCTGAAAATAGCCGCATTGCAAGTATTTGTATCTTTACTCCAAATCCATTCATGTGGCTGATAAATTAAGACAATAATTATGCTACAATTTGAGACTCCCAATAATATCTCCAACTGCCTCATTGTATTGCCTATAAACAGATAGAAACAAACATTGCAGAACATTCCGAAGTCAAAGATTTGCATTTTTGCTTTAGAAAAAAAAATGCCAAGGAGAATCAGGGCAGCTGGTTTTATAAAAGAATGAATAGAATAAATACGGAAAAAATAGGAATTTTTTTTGGCCCTACCTTTCTACCCTGTTCTCTCTGTTGACCCTCCCCCCCTGATATACCATTTACCCCCCTGACCATGCCCTCCCCACTACCCCTCTATACACACAGATATTTACTACTCTTTCTTTTTCTCAGACCTTACCTGACTTGATCTCCTGATCTCCCACTCTAATTCTGCGCCTCTATCCACTTTGCCACGAAAGATTTGATGCAATTGCTCCCCATATTTGTTATTATTATAACTCATTTGGGCCCAGACCCCCTAATGCGCGGCTAATTTTGTATTCAAATGTTCACACATGCGCACTTCATACGAAATTGGACTTGACAAATTTGAAAGATGGCTGAATGCGTTTCGAAAGAAACATTTTACCAAAATATATCAGCACTGAAAGAGAAACAAGTCAAAAAAGATTCGCCTATAACGCTATACATCGAAGACGAATTCTTCCACAAAGCTAAAGCTCATCTCATGACAATCAACAGAAAGAAGTGGTCTTATTCAAATGACTCGATAATAACTTCACACCAAAAAACGGTAGTGCCTAAAGGACAACTTTACGAAGTACTTTGTGTTGCTCATAATAGAACCGCTCATCGTGGAAGAGAAATAACTTCGAAATGGGTAAATGACAATTATTCCGAAGTGAACGTCAAAATTATTGCCATATTTGTTGGCCTATGCGTGATACATGCGGAACAGCAGTCCATTACAAGTAGAGTTAAGTTGGTGGATAAACCTCTTCAATCTCCGACACTTTTAGCCCTCGTGGAGATCGATTTAATGGACTTTCGAAACTGCCAGTGCGATTGTAGCCGACAACATAACTGGGCAATAAACATTACGGATCATCACACGAAGTACGTTTATACTGCACCCTTGAAAGATAAAACCACCGACGAGACACTTAAAGTTTTCGAACGCTACTGCTTCACCTATTGATTTCCCCAAAAAATTCTTACAGACAACGGTAAAGAATTTGCCAACAAAAAGATGGAAGCCTTTTGTAAAGAAAATAAAATTGAAGTGGCTCACGGTTCTCCGCGAACTCCAACAACTCAAGGCTTGGTTGAGAGATCTAATCGATCATGGAAAGAGGACATGCGAGCCTTGATATTAAGTACCTCATCCAAAAATATTAAGCAATGGTGTCAAAAAGCCCCAGAGGCGGCTTATACTAGGAATATCAGCTACCACAGAGCAATAAAGATGACACCATATGAAGCTGTGTATGGTATAAAAAGCCATAGAGAAGTTTACACTTCTACAAATTCAGAGGCTGGTCATCAGGAGGCTCAAGATGAAGCACATCCAGACCTCAGTGTAATTGATGATTTAAGAGAATGTGAAGATGAAGAGGAAAGACCCAATAAACGGCAAAAAATTTCTCAAAATCAGGAAAAGTACAACAACAAAATGGTGGAACAAACCAAGAAGAAAAATGAAGCTAGAAATCAGAAATTCAAAGTTGGAGACTTTGTCTCAATTAAAATTGATCGTGTTGACAAAGCATCGCCCCTTCATTCAAATCTTCTTCTGGGAAAAATTGAAGAAGTTGTTAATAGTTATGCACGTGTTGTAACCAAATTTGGTAGAATAAACACATTAATTTCACCCACCCGCTTATATCCTTGCACAGCTAGCACTCAGAACATTGAACTTGATTATACTACTGAGCTGTCATTTTCTGCAGCTTGCAAGAAGGCTATTTAGAGTATTTATGATTTGTATTTTTGTTGAAATAAACAAAAAATCAAATATCTAAACACCTGTTGTTTTTAGTGACTTGGTACAATAGCACAAGCTAACTCTGGTGTGAAGTGCCCCTAACCCCCAATAAAATCTAACCATTCCAAAATGAGAGCTTAACCCTAATCACTAGACTGTGTGCTTAACCCTAATGAATCAAATGAGCGCTTCACCCTGATAAGCATGTACAATGTCCCTAAGCTCAAACAAAAGCTAACCGCACACCAAGTGGGTCTGCATTATGTTGTATTTCCGCCTTTACATTCTACATTTTGCAAATGTCAGACACTGCTTGTTCAGCTACTCGTGTAAAATTTAATGACAACGAAAAAAGGAGACAGTTGAAATTGAGCATTGAAGATTTTTTATTATGAACACATTCTGGCAATAATGTTATTTCTTTGATAATATGCAGTGACTTTTTGTTCAATGTTACTCAAAACTAATATTAAATAGTACTTTGCTGAGCCTCAGTCTTGGTCTGGGAAGAATGAAACCAGTACAAAAAAATAAAACCAGTTTAAAAATTTCAAACTGGTTCAAAAAAATTTAAACCAGAGGTAAAAATTAAACTACAACATATACATTGTAACTTCCCACAAAAGCCAACATGTAAATTGTTTGTTAATTCCCTAGCCATCTTAGAAAACCATGGTTATTCCAAACAACTATGAGCACACATTCTTTTTGTGTCACTTGGTAGCCAGGTGCAAAATGAAAAGGAGTTTTTCTGCTTTGAAAATTTCATGAAATTATAAAGTTTCATTCAGTCTGAAAGTTTTAAAATGCTGCTATCTCAATGGGAAACCACACACATTTTGTACATAGTAAAATAGTATTAGTGTAGATTTTGTAGTGACTGAGTGTGTTTTTCAATTGTGTGCCAGACAAGATCTCATCTAAAATTACAAATTTTGAAACTGAAATGAAATGCTTGGCGAAGATAAGCTGCTTGCAAATTATTCAAAAACAAATAATACAATGTTGTTATTATAAAGAGTGTGAAGGATCTAAAACTACCTTTTTTATCTTCATAACTCATTAAAACTTTCGTTGTTGGAACAAATAGCGTAGAATTTTAATGGGGATTCTTCTGATGATCTTTAATTTGAAAGTTAAAATCGATCGAAATTGGCTTGTTTCATTACAAAGGATTGAAATACAGCCCTTCAACTGTACATTTCGTCAACAAGATTGCATTTTCGGACTTTACAACTAATTGCGGCACCAAAAATAAGCTTATTTACGCCACGATCTGGAGAATAATTCGAGGCAGACGACTCTATATTAGCACAAATATACAGGGCCTGAATTAGAAGAGAATTATAGATTGGATGATCAGGAAACAGATGTACTAAACGTCAATCGTGTTGTTATACTACAGTTGAGCTTAGATTTTGCTCGTATCAGAGCAAAGTAGAAGTGGCATTTTCATTCCTCCAGTAACTCCACAAAACAAATTGTAAACGCTGTTTTAGCTGCGCCACACTGTAGAACTTGGAGTGCGGGTCCGCTCAATGTGTTTTGCTATAACGTAAACTATAAATTCGAAAGCTTCCGTCTCACAACATCAAAAATAGCTGGTTAAATACGAGTTAAATAACATTTCCACTAAAAGCTAGCGCTTATTTTTCCTTAAGCACAAAGAATCCACCCAGAGACTTAAAATATTAATGAAAGTAAAATTTCTCGAGGCAGTGAATAACAAGGTTACAAGAAGATGGATGTCACCGTTCACGACCAAAAACTTATAAATTGAACAAAGGGTATCACTTACCACTCGCTTCTCACGAAAATCTATTCCCACAGTAGATATAAATTTAGGATTAAACGTTCCATCTGTGTACTGAAATAAAAGACTTGTTTTCCCGACGCCAGAATCACCAAGAGCTAAAAATTTGAGCAGATAATCATAATCTGCGTCCGCCATGTTTGATTCGGGAGTTTTCCTTCAAACTTGCGAAGCTGATGTTTATCTAACGGATATTCTGATTGGTCTGCCGGTAACTCTTCCGCTTTCTGATTGGTTACTTGCCGTTTCTTATTGTGGAAGAGGAAAATTGGCGGCAATTAGCTAGTATTGGGCGGAGTAGGGTGAGGAGACTTTTAGCCATTGTTAATTGTTAATTTATTGTTTCTGTATATCAGACTTTTATCAGACTGGAATCTTCTATCGAAACAATATACAAGCGGTATCCTCCACAATATCGAAGACTTCTGTAATCAGCATCAATTATTTTAGAAATGACTTTGACTTTTCAAATGAACGTCAATTAACTGAGGGAAACCGAAAAAATAGAGGCTGGCAAAACAAGGCATATGGAAAAGATAAATGCAGTCAAAACTGAAAACACAGACGACCTGTCGACAGATAACGACATTCCCATACAAAATATAATTGTACAGAACAGTAATGTTTACTAAAGAGAGCAAAACAATATTTAGCCTAAAACCGTGCAGGATTGTTAGAAAAAAGTAAACTTAATACGAGCACAATGGCCACTCGAAACTTCTTATAACTAATTAGGAAAATCAAAGGAATATTACTTTTGAATAACAATACTCAACCCAGAAGGTTCTGTACAGGCAATATTATATAGTTACTGCAGAATATTGAATCAATCTTCTTCGACCAGCGTTCTTGCTGAAACATCACTCTTCATCCTATATTGAAAACCCCGGGTTAAAGAACTCTTCAATTTAAGATTGATACACTTCCACTCGAGTTATCTTAATCCCACATCTTGTCTGAGATGGTTCGTTCAGTGTCAACAGTGTCGACAATAAACTGATGTTGGAAGACTTGGACCGAGACATGCATGGAAAATGAATACTAAAAGAAGTGGTGTATACAACAAAGAACCCCAGTTCTTTTACGAGACGCCAAATTTCCCCATAAAGTTGAAAAATAATTAAATCTACCCGTCGACTGCAGTAGTCAGAGTTCAATTAACAGTTTCGACAAATCACGAACAGGAACGTCTCCCACTGTTATACCAAGACGACTCAACCCGAAGTTTTGGGCCAAGTCGCACTAGAGGACAATTTCAGATTTGTTCTGGACAAATCCGACTTGAAATCGGCCAGTGACAAAACATTTGTCCGAAAAGCTACAGTCGCACTTGAGAACAAATCTGTGAACGAAACATCACGCCATGCTTTGCATTGCATTGGGCGCCGCGCGATTTCCCGCGAAGCCGTGCTTTTCAGGCCACCATTAACTAGAAGTTTTTCCTCATCTTTACTCCATCTGTCCTTAGCCTTCTTGTTCTCGGCTGACGAATATGTACGGAGCAAAGAAGTCGGGGTTGATCTCGGCATTGAAGGCTGGGATTCATGGTTGGCCGAGATGGGCTGGGATTTCCTCGATCATAAAGCATGTAAGGTCTAGGCAGATCGGGATAGATCCATCGTGGTGGATATTGTGGAAATTGTTGCATTTCGTACGGAAAGTATTGGTCGCCTGCGCCGGGATTCATGTTGTTGCGAAATGAGAACGTGATTAATTTTACTTGGAAGTCTATCGCATAGACACTGGTACATATCACCTGTCCAATCATTTCCGAAACAAAACACCCTTGCTATTGTTCTCTAAGATTTGTCTCAGTTTGGCCTGCTCCAGAGGTACTCGAAGGCATCTTTGAAGTTTGTCCGTCTGCAACCGAATTTTGTCCTTTGGTGAACAAACCAGTCGCACTTGGTTTTTCATTGTCATGACAGTTTTTTGACATAAGTAAACACTTTTGTCCTCCAGTGCGACTTGGCCCTTAGTTACCGGTCGGGGACCCTTTTTCTCTAAAGTCCCGGTAACTTTACCTTTCTAAGAATAGTAGTGCTAGTCAGTCCATTCCGTTTCGTTTCCTGATATTTTTATTCTTTGAATTTCAAAACTACTAATTTATTGATCTTGAAAGTATAAACACGGCAGACCTCCTGACCTTCAGAGTAAGCGCGTAAAATAGTGGCGGATCTAGGGGAGGGACCCGGGGGCCTGGCCCCCCTTATTTTGGGTGAAAAAGAAATGACAGAAGGGAGAAAAATTAACAGAGCCAGTAAATCAAAACCACCCCCCCCCCCCCTCTTAACTCAAGGTCTGTATCCGCCACTGTAAAGCATGAATTATGCAAAAGCTACCGGCCTATCTAACTAAAACTGAGAAAAGTATATGATCAAAACTACCAAAGCGTCAAACGAGGGTATTTGTTGGTTCCGTGATAAGGTGGCGCCCTTCTGCGGACCGTTGTATTTTCTTGGTTACTTTGTCATCAATAACTGGCAGGTACCTGCTACACACTGCTAAAAATCTGTCACTTGTTCAATGTTTCCGTTAATGAACGATTATGAATCGCATTATGAGTTAAAAGAAAAACTCCAAAAGCTATAGTGAAAGCTGTTGGTTAATGAAATTTTTCATTTAGATACGAAGAACACTGGCAATACTGCGGCAATTTGAACCTAATAAAGACATGACAGCGCTTCCTATATTGACAAGATACTTTACTATCTATGTTTAAAACATTATATTTCGATAAAGGAACTTGAATTCTTTTTTAAGTTTTTGAAGCATATTACAGGCCAGTTTTTGCATTACAAATTTTTCCCCTGCAAAAGAAAAGTGCATTCAGTCGTCCGCAACCTGCCAAGAGATGCCTGTAGGAGTTGCAGTAATAAACACTTTTTTACAACATTAATTAAAAACAACCTGAACAAAAAATACACTCAACAAAATTATCTACGGTGTAAATTATAAGAATTATGATTAGATAGGATGAGCGTTGTTTTAAGGACAAAATATAGCTCGAACTAAAATATAAACAATATACAGTAAAGAGTTCAATCTTTAGTCAAGTGACTTTGAAGAAATACTCAGCTTTTACTCCAAGTTTTCGCGAACTTTCAAGCTAACACATTTACTTCGACGGAATTTAAAAAACAACTTAAATGACACATACCACACGTTTCTCTCTGAAATCGATGCCGATTGT
>CM042747.1:1222772-1233853 GCA_022496165.2 Catalaphyllia jardinei
TTCCATCCTGAAATGAGAAGAGAGTGCCCAGAGAGTGGAGTGGGGAGGGCAGAATCCCAGGTCCTGTGGTAAAATTAGAACGCGGGTGGTGTATGGTTCCTCTTGTCCCTTTTGGGGAGAAAACAGTCAAAGGTAAAAGGTCCTAATATAATATTGAGACGGGTGACGTGTAGACGTGGTTATTACCTGTATTATTTGTCCACGCCAAGAAGAAAAGCGTATCAGTATTTCACAGACCAACGTCCAACGCGGAGGACGAGAAGAGAATCCAACATGGCGGACAAGTACGAGTTGAAAAAGTGCTCGTATGTTTTCCGTGGAAGCTTTGTTCATTCTACCTCTCAAAACGCGATGGAAATAATGCAAGATAAATTGGTGGGAGTCAGTTCATCTGGAAAAGTAAGCTTTTGTGTACTCTACAGATATTGCCACCCGTTCAAAAGAGAGAACTGTAAGCTAGTACAGTTTCCTTGTTTACATTGCATCGGTTCTTGTGTACCGGTTCCTAAGATCCAGTTCAAACGCCGACCTTTGTGTGAGCCGAAACTATATCTTTGTCTAATCAGTCGACTAACCGTTTATTATGCATTGTTCGGCTCATTAAAGGCTCGACTTCCTTAATCAGTAAAACTCCCGGCTGAATGCAGATGGCAAGTCAAACTGAATTAGGGTTTATGTACAAATCAATTACAGTGAAACCCTGTCTTATGGTGACCCCATCCATACGTCCACTTCATTATTATTGCCATTTTAGTCTGGCCTGAACATAAGTGCAATTAGTCATTTTCATATATAGAGAACCCTTTAAATATGATATGGCCCCTGGAGGAGGGGGGACTTGCAAATGAAAGGGGCAGGGATGCTCGTTGCTTCACTAAGGGGTGTAAATTTAGCATTTTGGTCCCACTTAGGATGTTCGGGGGAAAACGCCATCATATGTAGTCCATATGTAGCTGTAAAGGTCTCGTTTAGGGTTTCGCGCAAAGAAATATAAAAATATAATTTTTTTTTAATATGTTTTAAAGTGCTACTATGATCAAAAAATCATTTCCTTTTTTTCTTCCGATTTTGAAAGCGTGTTTGCTTTTTGCTTAACTCTTAACCAGCAAAATTTAGAGCTTTGAGTTTGATCCGAGGGCTGTTTATTTTGATTGTAAGTTTTGGATTTGATGGTCCGCCATTACTCACGTTCAAAACTGACCAATAGGACATCAGAGGGTTGGATCTAGAGAAAATGACGTCATTTACTCACTAGCTTAACATTTCAGCGTGTAAACACAATTTATTATATATGCAAAACACAGGTTTTAAGGTCTGAAAGCCCACAACTCCCATACTGCATATTAGTTAGGCCACATACACACGCAGTGCATTCTTAAACTGGTGAGTCTTTGACGTCATTTTCTTCTCGACCCAGCTCTCTCAAGATTTTAAAATAAGTAATGGCGGACCAATAAATAAGAAAAAACCAGTTAAAATAATCAGGCGTCTTTTTAAAATCAGAACTCAAAACTTGGGTCAGTTAGTGTTAAGTTAACATAGTTTTGAAATCCAAAGAAAGAAAGAGTTTTTGTTTTGGTCGTAGTACCACTTTAAATATGGTCTCTTTCAGGGGTCAAAAAATCCTGCGCCATGCCATGATTGGTCTCCTTTAGGGGTTCAATTCAAAATTTCCAACAAGCATTCCCACCACTGGGAATATGGCCACCCTATTAGTTAATCTGTTGCCACCTTTGTCATCAAAAACCACTTCAAATTAATACACAATGATATGAGAGGCATTTCAGTGAGAACCTACAGTACAAACAATTTTCAGCAACTGACTCTGGAAAGTTGGTACACTAACTTACAACAAACGCCTTTTAACAGATGTGAACAAGTACCAGTGCCTTACAAACGACTTATCCATGCTGTAAACGAAACTGACAAACAGAGCTCTAATAATAGATGAATCAAAACTGAAAATGACTGATGATAAACTTTAGATGAGTGTTACAGCCAATACCATTAAGAGTTAACTGACGTATCACTTTTAATGAATCAAACTGGTAACACAAATCGACTGACAAGCACTATTCACTACCTCCAGGGGTTTTGTGTAGCTCTTGCACGCCCTGTGTGCCTATGTTTTGCTTTGTTTTCAGCCTTGTTCCTCTTACTCACGTCTTTTGACGGCTTAAGCGACAACATTTCATGGCCTAGTATGATGTAACCAGCATAGAAAGGTTTCCAATTTTAGTGGAAGTAAGCCTCTGATTTTTAACCCAAAGGTGAATTTTGTTTGTTTGTCGGCCCAGAAGTTTGAACAGATGCTAAATGCAAGTCAAATCACATTTAAGTCAAGTCAAATAACAATTATAGCCTGTAGCATATTTTGCCCTCCTGGGCCGGGTTGTTCGAAAGGCGGTTAACGTTAACCCAGGGTTAAACGTTAACTGAAGCATTACGTTTTCTTATTTAAGAATGTTTTTCACCTCTAATGCTTGGTGTCGTTTAAGATTACTACAGCTCAAAACTGTCACCAAAAAGTTACAAAACTGAAATCAAAATTCTCGCTAACCCTGGGTTAGCTTAATCGGGCTTTGAACAACCCGGCCCAGATTCACATTCTATTACGACTGCCACTTCCTGCCCTTTTTTCTCCCATCTTCCATCCTGTCTTCTTCCAGACTCCTGCCCCCACTTCCCCCTGTTCATTATTCACCCTCTGATTAATAAGGAATTGTGACTTAAAACATAACTGTATTTTTGTCTCTTTTGTTAATGTTATAGATCTTATTCATTGCAAATGGAGGATCAAACCAGGACCATTTAGGATTCCAGTATGGATTTACTTCAGAGGACATAATTTTGTTGACACCCAGGTACTAATAACAGTACTGGAATTTGTTTTCACAGGGGTTGGGTACAAATCTTGAAATTCTAAGCTTTTTCCCCTTAAGCTTTGGTAGTGTTATATTATTTATTATAGAAGACTGAGCAAAGAAATGTTTCAATAAATGTAACAATACCTGCATGGCTAATATATTATTTCAATTAAAAAAAAATTCATACCATAATAGTCATGGATGAACTATCAATGATATGTTATTATTATTATATCATGAAACTGTCAGAATTAGAGGTCCACAAATAGTTGTAAAATTCTGTTCCCTTACAGTGGTTATCAATCACATGCGACCTTCTGCGCGAAAAAAGTCTAGACAAAACTTAAGTTTTGGTGGAGGTCAATCATCTCCGCCTCCTTGCCGACTGTATACATTACTATACAATAATTAATAATTTGTTTGCGTGTAGTTTTTCTTGCTTTCGGGGTCATTCATGCATGCGAAGGGCCATTAAAACCCGACAAACGCCTGTTTTCATTTGTTGATTTCAAGGATGTAGTTAGTGAGCTAGCCGGAGCTAGCCTTACATGCTGAAAGTAAAATGATTATTTTTCTAGTGTACCGCTGCAAGGTTTCACTTATTTTTTCAGGTAAATTTTGTGTAGTAATGTATACAGTCGGCAAGGAGGCAGAGATGATTGATGTCCACCAAAACTTAAGTTTTGTCTAGACTTTTTTTGCGCTGAAGGTCGTGTGTTATTGATAACCGCTGTAAAGAAATTTGATGGGAAAATGGCATAAAATAAAAGTATTAATTATTTTAAAACCAAACAATACAGGCAGTTTACTTGTGTTGATGTTTTGTTATTTTCTTCTCTATTGACTGGTAAAGACAGTTTATCATGCCAGGACTGATTGATACCCATATCCATGCACCACAGTATGCATTTACTGGTACAGGATATGATGGCTCTGTTGTTGAGTGGTTAATGAAGTACACATTCCCAATAGAAGCAAAGTTTAAAGATATAGACCTTGCACGCAACGTCTACAGGAAAGTGGTGGTGAGAAGTAATTAAAATATTATTATAAGATGACTGCTTAACATTTAAATAATGCCTTGTCAGGCCTTGCTTCCTAACTTTACAGTATCTTTTTGTATTTATTAAATTAAATATTAAAAACTGCTTAACATTGTATGAACCTTAATTAATTGTTGTTAAGGTAAAGTTTGCTTACGAGCCAAGTGGCTCATTAGGCGGGAGCTTATCCCGGTTTCCTTAACATGAAGCGACTGAGAGTATTTCTACTCCCCCCTGGTTGTGATGCTAGTCCATCGCAGGGTTACCCCCCAGCATTAATTTTGCTGGTAGCCATTTATACACCTGGGTGGAGAAAGGCACTGTGAGAGTAAAGTGTCTTGCCCAAGAACACAACACAATGTCCCCGGCCAGGGCTCGAACCCGGACCGCTCGCTTCGGAGTCGAGCACACTAACCATGAGGCCACCACGCCTCTCCCAATTGTTGTTGAAATAAGTCATTAAAATGTAATAAAAATATTTATAAATATACATAAGTATTTTTTTTCTCACACTTAATGTTATTTGGACCGATCGGTTGGACAGACAGTAGCATCATGGCTGATGCATCGAATTGTGTGTTAATAGCAGACTGGTTTCAACCCATAGCTCAGGGTCACTGGGCAATGTTCTTGGGCAAGACACTATACTTGTGCACTGCTTCTCTCCACTCAAGTGTATAAATGGTTACTCACTGTCCAACAGATTTTATGCTGGAGGGTAATCCTGTAGTGGACCAGCATCCCATCCAACTGACAGGGATGGTGAAGTTATGTAGAAGTAATCCCCAATGCTTAATTAATGCTACAGAATGACCACAGTGATGCGTTTTTTAATTAAAGATATCCGTTTTTGTCCCAATCATTGAAATGAAGCAAACCATTTTAGCCCGCACTGGTATTTTTGTTTTGTTTCCACTTGTCCATACTATTGCATTTTCATTCCCAAATGGATACTTTTTGATGCATTTTTTCCTGTTGTCAACACTAAAATGTCTGAAAATGCTGATGGAAGGGACAATACACTGTATATGACACTTTCTCTGTCACCAATCCATTTTCACCTGTACATGTCTACATCAGAAACAAGGTTTTCTAAACAAATTTACCTTTGTTTGGAAATGCTCCACTATTGAAAATATTTTTGAAATTCTTCATTTTTATCTGCACTTTCGGGTGTGATTCTTATTGTAAATTCTCTGCAAAATAACATCAAATCAGTATGCACGCATTTTCAAATGAAAATGCATTAACTATGGTCGGCGCCTGAGATAAGGTCTGGTCATTGTGCTGCTTGGCCAGTGGCACAGGCATATACTTTTTCTTTACTCAAATTTGATTTGTCTTTCATCTCAGAGGAGATTATTGAAGAATGGTACAACAACAGCATCCTATTTTGCTACTAATCATTATGATGCAACTCTGGCCCTGTGTGATATTATCGGTAAGCTTGTTTTTTTTGACATTTTGTGTTTTTTTACTAATGGTACCTCTTGCGCTAGCATCATTGTCAGTAGTATATTGCAGAACAACTTGACCATTTCATTTGCAAGATCTGAATGCTTCCTAATACTAAACAAATCGTTTTAAAATTTCTGGGTGTCGTCCTGAAATATCAGACAAGGAAAACCTTATTTAGTTATACCAAATGAATATTAGTTATATTATTGCTACATGGTGTGTACTAGAATGCTTGATAAATTATTTACATCTGTGCGGTGTTTAATTGTATTCCTCTGTAGTGGAACTTGGCCAGCGGGGATATGTAGGAATGTCAGATATTGATAGTAGTACCCACGATTATCATAAGTCAACTGAATGTTGTGGTCAAGAAACAGAAAGGTGGGTTAATTTTGTATTTTTGCAGAATTATGTTCAAGAATTATATACCCATTACAGTAAATACTTCATGAAAAGTGTGTGCATACAGTATTTATACACAAGTTGTT
Source organism: Catalaphyllia jardinei (assembly GCA_022496165.2). NCBI lineage: Eukaryota > Metazoa > Cnidaria > Anthozoa > Scleractinia > Caryophylliidae > Catalaphyllia > Catalaphyllia jardinei. The sequence continues at coordinate 1,228,629 of CM042747.1, forward strand.
GACGTATCAACAAAACAAACGAGTGCATAATTGCCATACTAAGTACTTTCCACGCTGCAATTTGTTAATTTTATACTTACTAAGATTTTTTCACCCTCAACCAGATTTTCACCCTCCTTTCAGCACAACAAATGTCAAGTTATGCTGTTATTCTGTCTGAATGTAAGCACTTTGTGGCTTCTTCAAAACTCTAGGGTAAATATTTTTTGTATGGAATGGGAGCCCCTTTTACAGCTGTTTTTCGAATCAGTTAGGTTCCCTCTATTGTGTTGTTGCCATTCTCCCTGAATGGGACCAACACAAAATATGGTTGCAAAGAAGCCCAGCAACAAAAATTTGTTTCTGCAAACGTCAAAAAAATTGCCAATCCACAAAATAAAAGTCCCACAAATATTTCATGCTACACAGTTAAGTCCATTGAGGGCAGTACACCACCGGGAATGAAACTTGATTAATATTTTTTAATTTTGTTAAGAAAAGAAAAGCCTAAGTATACACCTTATTCCAAAATGGCTGCCATTTTAGTATATTCTTTTGTTTGCTTGCAGATTAATAATAATAAAATAATAATAATATACGTAATTGGCCACTCCCCGTCGGGGCTTTTCAGGACCAATGCAAACAAACAATGACAAATTAATATTCAAATAAACATAACCAGGTTAAGAATCCCAACTGGCGGGAGGCAGACCAGTTGGCTATTTACAAGCGTAACCGAGAAGTTGAACTCGGGGCTTCCGAGAACAACATCAGCAAGCGGTCAGAACGGATTTGAACCCGCGACCTACGGATTTCAAATCCACCGCTCTAACCACTCGGCCACGCTGCCTCCCTTTGTTATTATACAGCCTTGATTAGCCCCTGTTGCCTGGTTTAAGGCAAGTAACCCTCAAATTTTGCTTGCCCGTGGTACTTCACCGCTTGTCCAAGTTTTCAAACTCATTAATAATTCATGAACCCAAGAATGGAAGTCAAACTACAGGCGTGTTTTAATGTAATAAACCCATCTTGACTGTAGTCCTCTTAGTGCTGATCACTTTCATGTTTAGTTTCTAGTTCCTGTATTACACGCTGGGTATCTTTGTTATTATACAGCCTTGAGTAAATTTGTTTGATTTATCGAAGATCATGTTTGACTCCTTGAATGTTCGTGAAAAGAAGCGCGAGAAATTTATAACATGCAGAATTAACAACAAATCGCCTTCCCACTTCAGTTTTGACACATGCAGGCACTGAGTGTCAAATTTTGAAAAGCCGGTGAGAACATTAATTATTTTCATTTGGGTGAATGAAAACTAATTTCAGTCGAGGGAAAATGTCTTTGTTTGAAACAAACACTGTTCTAAGTCATCTTTCAGACTTATTTATCCATTTATTTTTAATAATATAACACTTTTCATTTCGCGAGGCGGTGCCCAACTTGCCTGTTTCCCTTTAAACAGAGATACCTGAGTCAGGTTTTTCAAAGCCCCATTAGGCTAACCCAGGATTAGCGAGAAGTTTGATTTGAGTTTTGTAACTTTTCAGTGAGGTTTTCTGTTCACACTGTTCATCCTTCAGTTTTTAGCTTGAGTAAGCTCACTACACAAAACGTAAGCAGTGAAAAAATAGTTTAATACAAGAAAAAATATTACTCCGGTTAACTTTTATAACCCTGGGTTAGTGTTAACCGGCTTTCAAACAACTCAGCCCTGGATTTGAGCATCAAAACTGCTGGCTTCGTTTTTGTGGTAGAAAAATGCGACTTCTCAGTTTTGCGTACAATTTCTACAGTTTTAATTAATGTATTGTTGTTGAGCTAAGTTCTGTACAGAGAAACTGAAAAATGCTCACAGAAAATTGCTAAAATTAAGAGATAGACACTGTTTTCATTCCCAACATGGCTATTTTTATCCTGGAAAGAAATTTGATTGGGGAAGATTTTGATCACGCGCTAGGCAACCACATCTGAGCGTGTCACGCAATCAACAAAACAATGCTATAAAATGTAATTTTTGCCAAGCTTCATCTAAACACTTGGTTACCCTTGCGCCTAAAGCTTAACTTTTCTTTTGAAAAATTGTTATCAAAAACTTAGTCGGTGAACAGCTTGCCTGAGTCCTTGCCCGTCGGGCAAGGAAGAAGTGAAAGTTGCTTACCCCAAGGGAAAATCTACTTGCCCCAGATGACCGAACAGGGGTTTTTTCGAGCCCTGATATTTTCTTAATTTTGAGTTTAAGAATGAGGCAACAAGGGCTAATTTGCAAGTAAACAAAAGAAAACTAAAATGGCTGCCACTTGGAATAAGATGTATAGCCAATGATGTTGAAGAACTTATTTGGTGTCTAAAGAATTTGTTTTGATTTTAGATTTATCAAGCATGTCATTGACATGAATGTAAGTGCAACAATGTAGTGTGCAGTTCTCTTTTATTACAAAACCCAGTACTGCATGTGCATTCCAGTAAAGTTGTAGAATTTTTCATCAATTGTCCGATTAAATATGCAGTTGTTATAGCTAGAAATCTTGGGTGGAGTAGTATGAGTGAGGACATTTTAGTTGTGGGACTCTGGTCATTGCTTCCAAAATGCAACACTGTCTATTATCAATATTCTATTTATCACATGAATTACTTCCTATTTGGTGAGTGTGCATGATATTCTTCAAAATTATGCCATTGCTCTGTTTACAAAAATTTGTTATCCTTTGTTCTCAGCTGACTCTCTGACTGGTTAGCAGTTGTCGTGAGTAGTTATACACTGCGTGCATGTGTAACATTTAAGAAATAAAAACATGTACCGTGTTTATATCGAGTTACATACACACAAGTGAAAGTTGGGAGAACGAGAAATGCTGTGGGAACACAAGCTGCAGGTGAATGTTTCCACAGCTTTTTCGAGTTCTCCCAAACTTTCGCGAGTGTTTATATAACTCGATACAAACACGGAGTACATGTTTTCTATTTCGTTTAGAAAACACCACGACGAAAAAAAGGAAAACAACTTGTTAACTTTGATTATCATCAAAATGTAAATTCTCTTTGCTTGCATCATCACTACGTCAACAGCGCGTGCTAGTTCTGTCACTCCATTGAGTTATACAAACACGATTATGAATCAATCAGCGCGCATGCTTTCTTAGGACTGTTTTCTAAAATATTATACCACTTTTGGGGTTGTACCTGACCCTTCAAATATTCATTTATTCTTATATAAATTCATCTGGAAATTATTTTTAGAATCCTCTTTTAACCCCTGTTGTTACTCCGAGGGGAATTGCTCGATGTAGTAAATCACTTTTGACCAATCATGGAGAGTTGGCAAAAAAGTATGTTGTGCCTGTTCAGGTCAGTAAACTAAGGTAAACTTAGTATTTCTGTGCTATGATGATTATTGAGGAGAAAATGAATTAATGGAACTAGCCAAGTACAGTTGAGTTGAATGAGTTGACTTACTGCTATTTGACCTTTAACATTAATCAGATCTGTTCATTAACTGATTGACTGATTTTAAAACCAATTGATTAATTGATTGATTGACTTACCATTATTGATATCCTGAGAACCTGTAGGGAATACTTAAAATATAACTACCAGTATTGGCTAGTAACTCTATGATTTATTTTCTGTTATTCAAAAATACTTTGCAGGGCCACTTGCGTGAAATAGAGGATGAGTTTGGTGATTTTAATTATGATGAGTTTGAATGTGGAACTTTGAATTTGGCCAAAATGTATGAGGAGTGTGGTGTCATGACAGACAAGGTAAGTGATGAATGTATAAAGTTGTTGCTCTGTAAAAGCTCTTTTACTTATTCTGCTTCAAGTATGACTGTTGCATGCATCTTCTTCAGTTTGGAGAACAAAGCTAGAAAGAATTTCTGCTTGAATGTCCTTTCCTGATTGCTCAGGTTCTTTTGAAACTAACAAGCTCATTTTTTTCTTGTCTTTTTGTGATACTTCAAAGATGCTATAATAATTATGTGCTGGATGTTAAACTCATGATCAAACCTGAGATCAAATTGACCACCAAAAGAAAAGACAAGTTTGTGGTTAAATTTTTTTGTGGGTAACGATTTCAGAGAACACTCATGTACAATTTTTGTATTTTTATTTGATAAAGATGAGACCAACAAAATGTCATTAGATACTGTTTGCAACCATTACCAACTGATCCTTGTGGACCAATCTGGTACTTAAGGATTAGTCTAAAAGGGCACCATGAAATTGGTTTCTACCGGGTCCAGTTATTTGCAGAATCTAAACCTCTTTAGTTTCACAGCTGTAGTACATGTAAATGCAAGGTTTTAGCTTTGAAAAAATTCAAATGTTTGCCTTCATTAATTTTAGACCTACTTTGCACACTGTGTTTATGTTAGTGAGGAAGAGATTGATGTGTTGCTGTCGCATGGAACAGGGGTATCTCACTGTCCTGCCTCAAATTTTGAGTAAGTTTTACCTACTATGAACTCTGATTGTTGTATGAATACATATCCATAATTTATGCTAACTATTCAATTATTTGTCTACCTGCACAGAGTATTGTGTTCCAAAATGTGCATTAAATGATTACATACATGTATGAAAAATTTTAAAATACCTGATGTAGCTAGGATGTCTTGTATCAAAGGCTTTTAATTATTAAATGGCTGCAATTGCACATGTTTCATTCTTTCAGAGATGAATTTAATTGGATTGGCATTTCTTGTCTCTTTAGTTTAAAAAGTGGCATTGCTGATGTGAGACATTTGTTAGACAGGAAGTTGAAGATTGGTCTTGGCACAGGTATATCCCTTAAATGAAATTAAGCCAATTGAAAGTTTTCTGCATTAGTTTATTATTTTCTTCATTGTTATTACACTAAGAAGCCAAACTGTTGTCAATGGTTACTGTTCTTATCACCAACACCACCATTGCTGTCCCTATGCTCATCCTCAGCTTCATCCTCCTCACCTTAATCTTTATCCTCATCTTCATGCTCACCCTTATCTCATCCTCATCCTCATTCAGCCCCTTCTTCATCCTTAGCCTGTGTAGCAGGTGTTTCCATGTTGGTATTGTAAAAAACTTCTCATCATCCTGCATATGCTGATCCTCAGGCTTAGCATCATCTTCATCCTCATCCTCATCTTTATTCTCATCCTCATCATTCTCATCATCCTCCACCTGCTGATCCTCAGGCTTAGCCTCATTGATATCCTGATCCTCACCCACACCTCATCTTCATCATTTTTCTCATTACCCTCCCT
>CM042747.1:1261461-1268961 GCA_022496165.2 Catalaphyllia jardinei
ACGTTCTCGTTGCCGTCGTCGTCGTGGTTTGCTTAAGCTCCCTAATATCATATAATCACAGCGCTGCGAAAGAAAGATGAAAGTTGTGAATTTAAAAAGACGACAAAAACAAGCCAATTATTTTGAGATCGGTCGTATTTCCACCATGTTAAGTTAGTTCTCAGTTCTCTTCTTGGTAGTTCTGCAGTAACTGAATAATACTCCAAAAAACATTTCAACGAAGCGAATAAACTTAATTAATAAACAACGCGTTGATGGTCGCTTTAAATTAAATATGCAGAAATCCAGCGTTCAAGATAGTGTTCACTTTTAAAACCTAAACTACCCAAATACAGAGGACGAAATGTAAGAAATGCGAAAGGAAATTCAATAGCAATAAATTTTCATTCACGCTGAGGCGAAGAAACCTATTTAAAAGCAAAAAAATGATCAAATTTTCGCAGACGTGTTTCGCTGCATGATTCAAATTATTCTTCATGCTAAAGCAAAAAGCTTTTTTGCCGACCGCTTTTGCAGTCATTTTAACACCCGCGGCTTTAGGAAATTTGTTCCAAAACTTGAATTCGACTTCAAAGTAATATAAATGTACATTGCCATTTTTTTCTGAAGTCCGAAAAGCTGCTTTAAATTTGCGATCTGCATATCTGTTGTCAAAACTTAAGCTTACTTGAAAGCGCTCCGATCTTTTTGTTTTCGCAGCAGTTGTAGGAAGAACTTTTTCGCCGGAACGGTTTGAGGACTTTGCGAGGAACATTTTGGAATGTTCTTCAATGACGCAAATCGACCAAAATCGATCAGAAATCGATAAAGATTTAACGCAGTCCTATTGGCTAGCTTTGCAATTTGTCCCTACAAAGAAAAACAAACAGAGCCGGATTTTTACCGTGGTATGCCACAGCCATCCCACGGAATAATTGTTTAGCAGCTTAAGGTTGAAACTGTAAATGTTTCACGTGCCCACCGATACAGCCTCACTTTTTTCTCTTTCAGAGACAAATAACTTTTTGCATACAGTGATATCTTTCCTCGAGTATTCTCCATATTTATCGGCCTATTTTATTAGAAACCACACCATTCGCATTTACAGGACAAGACAAAGGAACAACATTCACCTACCGAACCCTAAGTTGATGCTAGGGAAAAACACATTTAGATTTTCAGGCGCAGCTCTTTTTAATGATTTACCCACATCAGCAGAAGAAGCCACGTCGCTTACCATTTTTAAGAAATCTCTTAGTTTTCAGTTTAGCCATTAGTTTTCTATTAATAAAATACTTAGATAAACTTTAATTGCTCTCTTTTTTTGTATTGATCAAGAAAAATTGTACTTCATAGATACGCAATTACTCTTTTATTAAGTTTTATATTTGAATCATGTAGTTAATTTTACGCTGGACCCCTTTTCATATCAGCCTATGACTAATGGTGCTACCCTGCCTAACTAAACATGACTTGACTTGACTTGATCAAGTTAATTGGCCTATTACGATCCAATACGCTACTGATGAGGATAGTGTTTACGGGAAAATATTTTGTAGGTTTTTTTAAACAGTTTTGAGAGTTTTTTTGGGAATAACTAGGACTCAAGAGATGTCTTTTAATTTGTACCAAGGTCTATCACACATGCCTGTAGACATCACCATTTGAAAAATGCATCCTTCCTTTACCATGTTTCTGGAGAAAAGAAAAAGTTCGCATTTCAAAATTATTGAACTTTTGTTATTTTTGTGAGCTTTGGTGGGAATCACAAGAAACCATGTTCAAAAGTATTTACACTATATCAGAACAAATAGTTACACAGCCTTCAGAACAAAAGCCATCTTGAAGGGCAAAGGGAAATAAAGCTTGTTGTTGTTGTTGAAAAATCAGACCGATTTGGTAACGTTTGTCACATCTGTTACTTCCAATGTCAGTCAGTCATGATACATTTAAGGTTGGCACTTTGACAAGGTCCTTACTTTTTTAGGATCACTACTTCCAGAAATAATTGCTAACAATGAATGACAGCATTTTAGTGTCTGGCCTTTCTAAGGCAGGTATATTTGATATACCCACTCACCTTGCTATGTTTCCACTCTCCTTTGTAAGTCAGCCCACTAACACAGCGTAATTCACCATTTCCCTCAATTTCATTGTCACAAAATTCTCCCGTAAACCGATCACCATTTTTATAGTTAATCCAACCCTAAACAGATATAATAAAATTGCAACATCATTTGTTCACAACTTTTGAATACTTAAGACTACACAGTGGACTAGATTAGCATCTCTGGCCAAACAAGTAAATTGAAAGCAGTGTTTACAAACGTTTTTAATTCAACGTTTTGCTAATAACATTATCTCGAAATGAATGAGAAAAAAATTCACCAATACAACAACAATCTAAAACATTTATAGAGTTATTTTAAAAAATATGTTTCCAAACAAGACTAAAAATACATTTAAAGTGCCCCTGTGATAAAAAAAATCACTTCCTTTTTTTCTTGAGATTCTGAAAGTGTCTGCTTAACACTTGACTGGCAAAATTCTGACCTTTCATTTTTATCCAAAGGCCGTTTACTTTGAGTGTAAGTTTTGGATTTCACGATCCGCCATCACTCACGTTCAAACCTGACCGATTTGACCTCAGAGGGTTGGATCCGGCAAAAGTGATGTCAAAGGCTCACCAGCTTAAAATTTCAGCGTGTGAACGCAGCTTATTGTGGATGCAAAGTGCGAGTTTAAAAGTGTGAACGCCCAAAACTCCCGTGCTGCATATTAACTCTGCAGCGTACACACGCATCGCATTTTTAAACTGGTGAGCCTTTGACGTCATTTTCTCCTTGAACCAGCTCTCTCAAGAACTTAAATTTAGTAATGGCGATCATTAAATAGGAAAGTCCCAGTTAAAATAAACAGGTGCGTTTTTTTAAATCAAGGATTAAAACTTGGGTCATCTAGTGTTTAGTTAACATAGTTTTGAAATCCAAAGGAAAAAAATAATTTATTTTTTGTCACAGGGGCACTTTAACAGCAACCTTTCACATGACCTTAAACTACACTTGTTTAACGTTTTGGAAATGACACAATAACCAAAGGTACAGGAGACTACAACACCAAAGGGCACAAGATTCAAGTCTCAAGCCAACAAACAACAATTGCATTAGTCTAGTGAGAAGATAAATTTAACAATTACCTGGCCATGTATATCACCCATGTACCACTGGCCATGGTAGACATCACCACTGGTGTACTCCATTGTGCCAACACCATCTGTAGCAACCGAAAAGTAAAATTGTTCAGTCGATTGATAGAAAAATGTCCACAACAAACTTAGTTCGTACAACCCTTTGCCTGTCCCATGAACAGAGGAGAAAAGAACGAATGGAATGTAACAACTGTAAAAAAGGTGGAATGGGATATTTTGTTGTGAACTGTAACTCATACACGCGTAGAAAAACAGTACTGTATACCGTAAAAGAGTAGAGGATAGTTTATTGCACAGTACTTTTACACAATGTTACACACTATATTAAACCACTGAACCTTGTTTAAAGAATTGATTGCTCTGTGAAAGTGTTAATTGTCCTATTGTTTTCTTGCATGAAGTGTTTTTGCAAATACAACATTAAAATTATCATTAGACCACGCCCAGTGGGTATTTTTAGTGATCCTGTATTAAGAGCCCAGTTCCTCAAATCCCGAGGTTGGCCATTATATACAGGTTGACCCATATTAAAATCGAATTGTAAAGCTTCTACTGACTAATTACTTCAAAAAGGCACACAGCTTCTACTTTCTTTACATTCATCCATTAAAGGTAAAAATATGTTTATTGTAATAAAAAATGCCTTTATACATAGATGAGGTCAGTTTAAGATGCCTAAAGACTGGTTTTCACTAGCGACGCAAGCACAAGCGCAAGCATAATGCTCTGTTTTCACACAATACAAGCAAATGCAAGCATAAGCGCAAGCACAAGAAAAAGGAAAAATTTTGATCCTTGTGCTTGCCCTTGTTCTTGCGCTTATGCTTGTGTTGCTCGTGAAAACCGGGCTTAAATAAATCATATCAAAAAGTGATGATGCTGGGTATTTATTTTCAATGCATGCTTGATATAAACAAAATTTAACCTACGCTGTTTGTCATCAAGCCATTCTCCTCGATACTTGTCTCCAGTGTTGTATGTTAATTCACCCCATCCATTGCGTTCATCATCTTCCCACCGACCCTGACAAGAAAGCCTCAACTAAGTTTCAAAACAACACCTCAATGCCGTATTCCAACAAGAATCTTTAACATCCCAGCATCGTCTGTCCTAACCATCCACTTACCATCTCCATTTGATTACACAACACCTTGCAATCCCCTCCTCTAAAAATTCTGCTTTGATGGGCAAATTTAATTTGCAAGTGTTTACTGCCAACATTCTAATATCACACACCTTACAATTTGATAATATTTACCTGGTATTTAGCCTCGTTTGGCCATGACAGTGTACCCTCTCCATGTCTCTGAAACAACAACAGATAGGTAGCAGACATAACACATGTACACCTATTAATACTGATATAAGTTAGATCTCAACAAAAATTCTGGCACTGATGTTCAGTCAAGTTCTGTTTACTTGCTGCTTACATACAAGGCCTTTCTACACTTACATGTACATGGTACACAGATTCATTTTCTACAACTTAGGACTGTAGTTGTCAGATAGTTCCCTGACAATTCCAGCTTGTCTGGCTTCTTGGTCACGACTGGCTTTGTTTGTTCAGAGCACATTACAGTAGCCTGTTGTAACTAACACTATTGAAATGAGGTTACTTTGTTAACAAAACACAATATTTATTTATTACTATTTTGTTATTCACCTTTCCTGAGACAAAATTACCGGAAAAAATCCGCCCATCTTTGTAAGTGAAGTTAGCTTTGCGGCTCTCTGAAAACACAGAAGACCCATAAATGTAGACAAGTGCTAAATAAGAATAATTCTCAGGCAAGTAGATTTGTTTTTGTTATAACGTAACAATAGATGCTTATGGTGTAGTATAGTGGCCTACTGATTTTAAGTGCACTGGCCAGCATGTCCAGGTGGAACCTCAGCCTTGAGGCACTTAACAGTTTCCACAATCTAGCACTACAGTGGGCTATTGTGTGACACAACTAGTTCTGACGATGACGATGACGATGACGATGACGATGACAATGACAACAATGACGACAACGAAGACAATGATTAGGATGATGATGAATCCTCTAAACATGATACAACAACTATGACAACAAGGTAAAATATACCAAACAATTATCTGTGATTTACACTAATATGCACACCAGGCTTTTTGTTATTACCAATCTCATTTTTCTCTGTTGCTTCTGCCCCATGTAATGCCATGGCAATTCTCGTCCGTAACTTCTGCAGCCAGACTTTTTTCTCTGTTTTTGTTCCAGCATCCAGAATATAAGACTGCTCAGGAGTATAGATCTCCAAAGAGTCTTCTTTTGCTATGGAAACAAGTTTTCTTAAGTATACTGTACATTTAAAGTATTAAGGGAATATCTTAATTTATTTGGGTTTTAACATAAATATTGTAGAGACAGTAAGCAACAGCTTATTGTCTCATTAGTTGCCTTTTGTGTTCCATTTACAGTATCCTAACATGTAATATCAGTGCCACACTACATTTAATTTTATTGAGTATAATAAAGCTGATTTTCTTCATAATTCGTCAAATTTCTGGAAACAGACCTCATCAATACCATTTCAACAGCATACTGCTAATGACGACTGACTTTGCAAGCTAGTAAATAGTGCAGTGTTCTTCTAAAAAAATCTTACAATGATTGGATGCTATCTAACTGAAAAATACTTTGTAACTGGTTATCAACTTCTCCTTATAGTAACACATGTTAAGTCCTTCCTAATCAACAAGCCAAAAAACTGAGATTTTCATTGAAGTAGAGAGGGTAATATGACTCTATGTAGTCTTACATGAAAGTTTCTCATGCTGTTATCAATAAATATAAAACCTATGCCACTTACTATATGCAAATAATGTTATTATTTTTACAGAGACTTTACCTGATTGTGGATTGTTGCCTTCTAGATCCATGCACCACAGGGTTACCAGCTCAAGAGTTTGTTCTACTTCACTGGTCTTAGTTACGCCTTTTATCGCAAACACCAGCATGTCATTGAACAGCAAGCACTGAGGGGACAAAATATAAACAGGGATATGTAATTGATCATTTTAACTTTCAAATGTATTGATTGCAGCAAAACACGATAGCTAAGAATAGAAAACGTGTGCAAAATGTAAAATTAACAGTAGCCTACAATTTTCAAGTTTTAATAATTGTATGTGTACATCAGTAACCCATTTTTGCTCGATAAAAACCCATGTTTTTATCGAGTTATAAAATTAACATGAGTGGAAGTCTGGGAGAATGAGAAATGCTGTGGGAGCATGAGCTACAGGCAAGCGTTTCCACAGCTTCTTTGAGTTCTCCAAAACTTTCAAGGGTGTTTCTATTAAGCAATTAGATTACAAGCTCAAAATTTCTATCAGCCACGCCCTCATCAACTATCATGCATAGAAATTGAGTGCATAATCTAATTGTTTTAGTATAAATTTACTAGTCATTCAAAACTTTATCTACATCCTCTAAACAGACACGCCAAAAACACTAAGAAGCGGCCTTTTAGCGCACACAGCTACGCTACTCACCATCTATCACAGAATAGATAATGTGTAGCACAGCCATACATACATGCATGCATGCATACATAATTTTATTTGATAATGCAGGTTAAAAATATTTGCAACTTTACAGCTGATGTGGACCTGCTTAAACTAAATCTAAGACAAATATAAATCAATAATTACATGAAATACAAGTATGATACAATTTACAAATTTTTAGCAGTAATGAAAATCTGGCTTCATGTTAACATTACCTCCCTTGCCAAAATTAATATTCATGATAGTTTGCTTGTATTGTTTTAAGTTGTATTTAAAGATACTATTAGATGAATTTGGCGAATCTTTAAGATTATCTGGTACTGCATTCCATGCTATGGCAGATCTGTGAACAAAAGACCTACGACCCAATTCGCCTTCTGGCCTATTAAGTACAACATTCAAAGATTTCCTTAGGTTATGGCTGTTAGAGTTCTTGGTCACCAAGTAATTAATTTCCCGTAGCCCTAAATTACAGAGACCAGAGACCAGCATTTGTGATAGAAGCTAGTAGATTTATACTAAAATTTGAATCATAGAAACAAGGAGAACATGTTTTCTATTTCTTTTAGAAAACACCATGAAGAAAAAAAGAAAAACAACGTTACATCAACAGTTCATACTAGCTCTGAGTTTCTACTGAGTTACAGACACACGACTTTTAACCAATCAGCGTGCACATTTTCTCAGAATTGTTCTCTAAATAGAGGATATTACACAGTAAAGTGACAATATATTTAGTGGTAAAATATACTAGAAAATATTCTAATAATAATTGTTA
>CM042747.1:1279559-1317286 GCA_022496165.2 Catalaphyllia jardinei
TGCAGCAATAAATCATTTACAGTTGTCTCTCCAGTGGCCTGACCTTTGAATGGCAGTGAGACTGGAGATGACCTAGCTTTGATACAGACCTCTCTGTATTTGTCATGTAAATGTACCTAGTTAGCATTAGAACAACTTGATTTACACAACAACAGCAGTGAAGTCTGTATCAAAACAAGGTCACCTTCAACCTTGCTGCCATTCAAAGGCCAGGTCACTGAGCAGACAACTGTAAAAAGGTCCATTGCATGGATACATCAGATATTGAATTTGTTTGACCATGAGCAGTATATATTTATTTTTTCTCAGTCATGATCTGATATCTTTGCTAAACGCTTTGTTTCAAAAATTTGATGGATGTTAGACAATGAATATTGATTTTTTTTTTTTTGGGGGGGGGGGGGGGGCGCGAAGCCAGGAGAGGGGAAGGTTTGTAACTATAAACCAGTATATGTATATATCTTTTTTATGGGGTTGGGGTTGGGTAAGGTGGTTGAACCTTGTAGGGGATGCTATATCCTTTTGTTTTTACACCTGTATATATCTCATAATGTATATACAGGATTTTTAGCTTTTTATTTTTTTTATCTGTAAGTTCCACATCTGAAGAAGGCCATCACGTTGCATTCAAGCCGGAACAGTTAGAAGTTTGCTTCATGTTTCATCGTTTTACACTTATCTCAAACCTTGAAATAAATATATAAATAGTAAACCGGCTTGACGCAAGCTGCATATTGAGCAAGTACAAAAATCAAGTCAAAATTGTTTCCTTTTCCCAAATGTCTCTGCTTAGTATACATGGATGCTTGTGCTTTTACTGTTCTGGATGACATTGTAGAACACAGCTCACACACAATACAAGGGATTCTATAAGCATTTGTTTTCACAAATCTCTTATCTTGTACTTCACTGCCATTGAAAAACAGGCTTAACCAAATTAAAATAAGTGAAGTGACCCAGGGTCCTGTAAATTATAAGACATAGTACTTACTCTTGAATATTACTGAACATTGTATGACTTTCCTTCTTGTCCAGCAACTTGTTTTCTTCACAAGGTTTCTTGAATAACTAAAAAGCAAATACAAAATCAGTATATGTACATGTAAATAACATCTTTTATCATAGTAATCTTTAATCATAGTACTCCTAAAACAGTAATGACTATACTAGGAGGAATAATTACAGAATAATAAACCATTCAAACATATTAAACCATTAAACATATAATGATACAGGTACATTATCTGTGCCACGAACATGCATGACTGTTGTGAGTCACCAAAACCTTTGATAACAATAATAATCTTTCATAAAGGTTTTAGGATTCACACCAATGTGAAATTTACTTTGGATATCTTGAAAATATAATTTATCCATCAGTAATACTTCATGAATATTATTTCTTTACAATTTGCGCTGTTTCTTGTTTTTAGTCCAAGGAGATTGGTGCAAAATTCTTAATATTTTTTAGTTATTTTTTTGTAAAAAAAATACCTCTTAGTCGGCGTGTCGGGTATGTTATGGGCGGGTGGATAAGTGAGAGATGCATGTATGTCACACCAATCAGATTGGAGCTACCAGTAAACACCAATCAAATTTCCTGTTGTAAAGGTAAATGGTAAATGGTAAAGGTAAAGGTAAATGGTATTGGAAGATTTGATCCCGATACAGTTGAGAACGGCGATATTTATTCTGCTGTAAAAGAGGAGGAAGTATTCATATATTGGGTTTATCTCGACATTTTCTGTAGGTTAGACTAAGGATTTTGTGGGCGGGTTTTATAGCCATTAGCAATTGGAGCAAAGAAACATAGTGTTTGGGATATAACTGCGAGCATGCGATGAAGGGTAAGATTTTCCCATTATATAAGGTTTTGAGTTAAACGAGTGTTAGCTGCTCTACTACTAATGTTGATGGGGTTTCTATGATAGGGACAATTGTATTAAGGGGGCGGAATACCTAGTGGGAATGTGAAGAGGTTGTGACCAGGTTCGAATTATTTGCGTGTTGTAGTGAAACCTAAGTATTTGGCTGCAGAGTCCAGGGCGAGTCGTTAATTTCAGCATCCATTGATCAGTTTCAGTGCTAAGTTTCAACGGGAAATGCGAAGAGACTAATTTCTTCAACAGAACAGATATAAATTATTCTGTGATGATTTTACATATATAAATGTTCACTGTTTACTATTGGGCCGGGATGAGAAGATACGTTATAAATGAAACTTAACCTTTCCTCATCAATGTTATCAGGGTTTTCGCTTTATCACATTAAAAGCCAGCACGAATTGTAGCAGAAGAAAAATAAAATTTATTGTTTAAGATAACTTTAGTGAGGTATATGAAGTCTTGGGAGTTCTATGATTGTATTAAGTTCAAGGACTTTGGTGATTGAATAACAAAGACTGACGTGTATGTTGCCGGTTTGTGATTTTTAGTCCGTGACAGTTGTGACAGTTACTTAATATACATTGGGTTACTTCAGCGTAATGGTGGCAAGTTATGAATGATATGAGTTTTGCGTTTTGAAGTAGTTCATGAGTCAGTAGTAAACAAATCATATGGGAAGAGATATTTTATTTCAGGTTACAAAGGGTAACTTGATACTTTTGTTTTTCACAACGAGTAAATTCAATTAGAGGTCATGAATTGTCGCTTCTAGTTCAAAGGACATATTTTAGAGGAGACGAGACTATTTAGATTCGAAACAGTTTTAACGTTTGCAAAATAAGCGGAAGTGACAATTGTTTTGTTCTTGTATGCAAATGTAACGTGATATTTTTATTTTTAGTTACAAAGGGTAATTTGACACCCTTGTTTTTCACAAGGGAGTAAATTCAATTAGAGCTGACGAATCATCACCACTTGTTCCCATGAAATGTTTGAACAAACAAAACGAGATATTGCTATTTTTAGTTACAAATGGTAACTTAAAACTTTCGTTTTTCACATGGGAGTAAACTCAATTAGAGCTAACAAGTTATGGCCTCTTGTTTAAATCAGACTTTCAACGTATCAGAAATGTTTTTCTCTTTCTTTCTATTTTTGGTGAAGTAGTGTTGTTTTGTAAAAAAAGTAAACTTACGACTCGTATAAAATGCAAATAGCTCTCTTAATTTGAGTATTTTTGAGCAAAAATCCCTTTTGGAGTTGAAAGGGCTATGAGATCGGTGAGTGAGGGGGAGTTATGCATGTGCGCATGTTGCACCAATCACAGTGTGGCCGGTTTAATCAAAGAACAAATCAAATTGCCTGTTAGAAAATAAAATGATATCTATATTAATTTGGAGACATATCAGATTACTGTAGTTTGTTTGGTAAAACATTTAATGTGTCATCGATTTAATTCTGCTATCTCCGAAACCTTTCAGTTCACAAAAAAATACCTCTTGCATGCCTTGCGTGCCTATGTTTTTATTTACTGGATGCTATTTTTGTAATCTGTTTATTCGTTGTACTTATCATAACCTGATATTATTTAATTCAAGTGAATGAAGAGCATTAAATCAGCCGGTAACCAGGCAGGTGATTAAAGCAAAGAAAAAGATAAGACATTATTAACTTTAACCATGAAAAGGAAGGTCTGTCTCTCAGTGAATGAATGATATTAAAAAATAATTTTAGCTTGAAGCTAAAATGTTTCAACAAACTTGCACGAGTTATTGTATCAACATGCCTGACCTGTAAGATGGTTTCCAGTCCTCGGACATAGCTCCGTTCTGTGGTGTATAATTCTAAGGCCACCTGTGCTCGACGATTGATTGGGAAGTCTGTGAAAGTAGCAGGCATGTTATCTGTGATGAGGGTTATTGGACCCTGATGCTTGAAGAAGAAAACAAAGTCACAAAGTCAGACCCCTTGATCAACAACTCATGAACTCCAATGCCACTATATGTACGTTGTACATTTGTATTCAAAGGTAAAAGCTCTTCCTGTATTTCCCAACAGGCCCTTTTATGTTCACAGTATCAACTTGAGCTAGCTTGCAATTTAGGCTAGGCACAAGTTTACTGAGAATACCAATAGCACATTTGCATGATGACGTCATGCGCGCACTGCATTCTGGTAGTTGTAGTCAAACTCCCAGGAAGTTCGAACTATGGCGCCACACACAGTGTGCAAAGATGTTAATAAACCGAACAACAAGAAGCCTTTTCGAACAATCTTAACAGAGGACGATGTTCCTGGGGCATCTTTAAAGGGAAGGAAAGCTGAACAGTTAAGAAACGATGAGTTGAAGCGTTGGTTAAAATGCAGAGAGGCGAGTGTATCTGGAACTCGTGTGCAGCTACTTCAAAGGTAAACTTCTCTGTCATTGAATTTTCTCTTCATATTTTATTTTCAGGGTTAAAGATTATATCTCTAGTGGACTACATAACAAGGTAATTGATTCTGATGGGGGAATTCACTCCAATAAAAAGCAATTCGAGAATAGTGGCAATGATGGTGGTAACAAAGTCGTTGAGTGGCCCAAGGAAGGCTGGACCTTAAGCCTATACAACGCTCCGTAGTTTCAACTTTGTTTTATCTTTTCTTACCTATCTGGAGGGAGTAACAGCGAAGAAAAAAAAACGAGGGGGGTTTAAAAGTAAACAAGAGGGATACGCTTTGTTTAAGGCTTCCCATGTCTTTGATGTAAAATTTAATAGCTCACATGACGATTTCTGCTTTTTTGAAGCAAGAGTTAAGGCTTCTATGACCAGGAATAAGGTCTATCATCATCGTCATTTATTTGCCTTTTAAGTATTACAAAAATTAAAAAAATACAGCGCGTAGGTTGTAAGGCGAGGAGACCTCGGGAAACCACCAGGCTTATAAGAGAGGCCACCTCGACATAACAATATTAAATAAGATAGAGGCTGCAAAGGAGTGCGGCAGAAACTAACTCAGAAACTATTATTTTTAATAAAAATAAAAATTCTAGCACTTTGTTCTTAAAGGTAGAAAAGCTTGACAAACTGGTAATTGACGAAGGAAGAGAGTTCCAGACCCTAGGTCCTTGGTAGAGGATTGTGAATTTCTTGATGTTCGTTCGACAGGAATGCGCGCGATAATTACTGGCTGTTCTTGTGTCATATCTATGGACTTGACTGTTTGTCATAAACAGATTGAGGAAAAGTGGAGGCAGCAGATTATAGTGGTAGCGGAACATGAATTTAGCAATTAGCAATTTAGCAATGAATTTAGCTGGTCCTTACTTCTCATAAAAGGTGGGATATTAAGGTAAACTTTCCTTGGGGCTAATAGGTCTTGGATTTTGAAACCACGATCTGCCATTACTGAATCCCCCTCTTCAAGAAGCGGTAGAATGCCACAATGTTCAACAGGAACATTGTTCATGTAGGTTTTTTTGCCTCCTTCGAAATGCAAGCTACATACCCGGTGTCCAGTGCTTGGGGAGAAATTTTTCCTCGATATTTTGTGCAACCAGCGTTTCCGCAAATTCTTTTCTTTTGGGAAACCATAGAACGAGAGATTCACGTCTCTTTTACTGTTGCCAAAATACCCTAGAACACAGCAAGTGAACCTGCCTCCTCTATGAGACGCCATTTTATTTTTCACTGACTACAACTACCAGAATGCAGTGCGCGCATGACGTCATCATGCAAATGTGCTATTACACATATCACGCAGCCACCCATTACTTTCAACAGGTTATACATTTGTCAATATACTAAGATGAGCTTTGCTGTACAGTAAGTGAATCAATTTGACGAATCATGGCAATTAATGAAACTGGATTTTACACATTTAATTAGACTGGTTACCTTATGTTATGGGAATCTCAATATTGACACAAGGTACATGATTTGAGGTTTGAAGAAGAAGAGAATCAAATTGCTGGAAGAGAATTGATTCACTGGGCGCAGAGGTATTGACAGATACCGAAAAGCAAAATTGTAAGTTTACAAAGTTAAGCAAATGTTCGATGTGATAACATACTGTTGGTTCAGGTGATGCACTTGATGTGAAAAGACGTGAAAATTTATCAGAAGCAACATCAAAAACATTGTTCGGCACTGTCTTTGACCTTTCAGATCTTGCACGTCTGGGCCGCTTACTGCCTTCACTCTGGATAACAGGCAATGGTCTTGTAGCTCCTGAAAATAATGAGAGTGAAAACATTAAAGGAAAATTGATTCACAGGAACGAAAGTTAAGCATGATACTATTGGCATTCTAGTAGACTTATTTTTCTCATTTCTATGACCAGTGAAAAATCCAGAATAGTTAATCAATGCACTTGCATGACAATGAATCACTGAAAATGCAGTGACATCAAGTGCAGATCTGTCCTATCAGTTATGCCTCAGAGGTTTTTTTTTAATAAGCCATCATTGGTGTTATATCCAGTCCAGCAGTATAGTTCAGTTTTGTGCATGCACAGTAGCATCGCTTTTTGTAGTGCCACGTTGTCAGAGTGTGTTTGTTATTAAAAGGCATCTAAGAGAAAAGACATGCAGTTGTTCTGGTTGTTACACTGGCGACAAGATAAAAATTAAGCAACAAAAACAACAAAAGAAGCAAGAGAAACCTAACCAGCAAATCTGAAGCCCAGCAAGAGATGCAAGCAGGCAAAACACTTCAACGCATGAATCGATTGATCAACAAAACATGTCTGACACAGAACAAGCAGATGCCAGCACAGCAACGAGAAATCTAGAATCTTGACATTTATCCCAGGGGATGCCCCGATAGTCAAAGGAAAAGCGTGGGATGACTGGCTCGAAGAATTCAAAATGGCAATTCAGATATTGCAAGATCACGGAACCACTCGACAAGAAAGATGCACTCATCACTTATGGCAGAAAATAAATCGGTCGCCTGGAGAAAAGTTTGCCAAACCTGACAGACGGCACTAATGACTACGAGAAGTTGAGAAAGAGGCTGCCAAGTACGGTAACACTAGCCACAGTTTCACAAAATTTTTTATATAGAATGCGTTGTGCAGCGTTACAATATTTTTATTGCAATAAACTCTCGTTGCACAACATACCCAGAAAAACTTGTAGTCAGGCCTCCATCAGAAAATTTTACCGTTCGTTTTAATCACTGACTTCATCTTGCCCCAAACAGAACCATTCCCATCTTGTTGCGACGCTTTGAAAAACAGCAGAGACAAAAACAAGTAGCCGTCGCCTGTCGACAAGATTCACGGCAGTAAAGTTTCACAGTGCATCATAAACACTTCGATAAAACGTTGTTTTGCAGATGGAGATCATTTCATTGTTGAAATCACCAATTTATGCTAAATCTCTGAATAGCGCAACGAAAGAAAGAAAGCAACCCTCCGGCGCAAACCAAAAGATAAACGTCTTAAAGTTTCTATTGCAAAAAAGTTAAAAAATGTTTCTGCAGATAGAGATCATTTCACCGTTTAAATCGCTGATTTATGCCGAATAGAACTGAAAATATCATTATTTTCACCACTTGCCGTGATGCTTAAAATCGATAGACAATCAGCAAGCGACTCGCTGACGCGTGCTGACAGATGAAAACTTTCTATTGCAAAGAAGTTAGTACCTGTTCCCGGCGCATCATAAAAACTTCAATGAAACGTTGTTTCTGTGGATAGAGATCATTTCACCATTTAAATCGCCGATTTATGCCGAATAGAACTGAAAATATCATTTTCACTACTTGCCGTGACACTTGAAATTAATAGAAAATTAGCAAGCAACGACACATACCGAAAGCAACAACTTTATCATGCAAAATTAAATAGTTAACAAAGGTTCAGGGTGCACGGTAGAAACTCCAATAATTCATTGTTTTTACGGATATAGATCGTTCCACTGTTTAAAATGACCGATTTACGCCAAATACAACCGAGATATTTTATCTTCCTCTCCGGTGACGCAAAAGCGGCTCAGCAGAACACGTCAACAGTGGCACAAAGTTATTGAGAATCTTGGCTCATTATTTATGTTTACTGTGAATGAAAACTTCAGTCAACTTGCTTCACAATACTTAGTGATACTCTTGTTAAAGCTACGAACTGAGATGTGAAAACAACACTTTTTAAACTGAAAGCAAGTGACGTGTTGTTTACAAACTCGCGCTATATTTAGCAGGAATAGTAGCCGGCTAAATGTGTCGCGAACGTGTTCCACGAACGGGGTGGGAGAAAGCTTATTGTTCAAACACAACATTTCCCTTGAATATATAGCTCGCTCTAAAAGCAATAAAAAGATTATGATGCAGCTTTTCCGCTGTGATACTATTTACATGGCACTGCTAGACTTGATCGGAGTTTCTTCCATGAACTTCACAGTAAAATGAAATGTATGCTTAGCAGATGATATTCTTTTCTTAAACAGGGAGAAAACCAAGCAGTTGTTGCAAGTAGGCAGCGATAATTACTTGACCGGTGGCTAATTGGTAAATCTTCAAAGCGAACTAGATTGGAAATACGTTAGCTTCATTGAAGACGTTTTTACAATATGCAATATGCGAACGGCTCTCGCTTTTTGAGTTTTCCTAACAAAGCTAGTTATTGTTTTGTCCAACAATACTTCA
This sequence comes from Catalaphyllia jardinei, assembly GCA_022496165.2. Classification (NCBI taxonomy): domain Eukaryota; kingdom Metazoa; phylum Cnidaria; class Anthozoa; order Scleractinia; family Caryophylliidae; genus Catalaphyllia; species Catalaphyllia jardinei. Next base: position 1,288,075 of record CM042747.1, read on the forward strand.
CAAAAGAAACAGTTAGAGGTGAATAACAAAGAAAGACCTATATGCGTATGTGTACACGCGTATGTGTATACGCGCATATGCTTATTGTCATATGCGTATACGCGTATTGTCATACGCGTATGCGCGTATAGACTGCGTCTGCAAAGTTCACTTATTTCTGAGCGGTACTGTAGGATCACAGATGGATGGAAGTGTATCGAGATGCAAGCCAGTTCAAGATTGCTAATGCTTTGATCAAGGACAATACCAGTGAAGCAAGGGATGACGGGGTAGAAGAACCAACCTCAGAGGATTGGAGAGAGAAAAACCTGCTGAATGCCAACCCTAAGTCAGTCCAAGAGGAGATTATCACCAAATGATACAGAGGAAGTGGTCAAAACCAGCAGCAGTGACAAAATGGAAAACAAACCACCAGAGTTACCAGCAGCTACAAACCGACCAAGGTGCGACCAGAGGCGACCAGATTATCTGAAAGACTACATTACCTAGACTAAACTAAGTTTACGTTTACCAGACATAGACATTTATACGCCCTGAAACATTCTGTTCAAGTTAGAATATTGGCCATTTCAGGACATTGTTTTCTAGTTGCGTGTTATTTACAGCAGTTATCAATCACACGTGACCTTCAGCGCAAAAAAAGTCTAGACAAAACTTAAGTTTTGGTGGACGTCAATCATCTCCACCTCCTTGCTGACTGTATACATTACTATTATACAAAAATAATTTACCTGAAAAAATAAGTGAAACCTTGCAGGGGTCCACTCGTAAAAATAATCATTTTACTTTCAGCATGTAAGGCTAGCTCCGGCTAGCTCACTAACTACATCCTTGAAATCCATAAATGAAAACAGGCATTTGTCGGGTTTTAATGGCCCTTCGCATGCATGAATGACCCTGGGAGCAAACAAATATACGTTAAGCAAACAAATTACAGCTGTATTTCTGCACATATTTTTCTTGGGGCTACAGACTGAACAATACTTAATTCTATAAAACTTATAAATTATTACCTTATTATAGGGTTTTCAAGACGTTTAGGACGAATACGTGCAGAAATAATTTGTTTGTGTGTAGGTTTGCTTGCTCGCAGATGTCATTCATGTATGCGAATGAAATGATTGACGTCCACCAAAACTCTGGTTTTGGCTAGACTTTTTGCACTGAAGGTCGCGTGTGATTAAACACTGCTGTAAGGAAAAGACTATCTTTGGAAAAAGGGAGAAATGTAATATCCAGTCCTGCAGTATAGTTCAGTTTTGTGCATGCGCAGTAGCATCGATTTTTGTAGTGCCACATTGTCAGAGTAGCTATGTAAGCTACACTAAAATCCGAGGATAAATAAAGTTTATGTATGTATGTATGTATGTAGAGTGTGTTTGTTATTAAACGGCATCTAAGAGAAAAGACACAGTTGTTTTGGTTGTTACAATTGGTAAGGATGTCATTGTCATCCTCATCATCATCGACCATCAATTAACCTGACAATAACTTATATGCTGTTAAAGTTGTTTTTTTTATCTAGCACAAACTTCCAGTTCAAATGGGCCTTTTGTATCCTTCAACATTTTTCTCATCTGATGTTGTAGTTTGTTATTACTATAAAACACAAAACAATTTTGTATCTACATTCCTCCCTGAGAAGAGATAATTCATAAGCATACATTTTATAAGATCTTTCATAAGAAAGCTACTCTGCACCTTACCTCCAATGTTAAAAGATCCAGAGTAAGCTAAATTCTTGTTTCGTACAGAGGGTGTTCTAGGAGGGGCTGAGGGCGTAGCCTCTTCAGTCTGCTGTCCATCTGTAGATATTGTTGATACCATGTCTGTTTGAGAGTCTGATGTTGACACAGGTGACTCATCACTTTTTATTGAGCCGCTGCTTCCAAAGTTTGTTAACTCAACATGATTGTCATCCTCTGGGCTCAGTAGTGCTGATTCTGTGCCTAAAGAATACCTCTTGGCATTCACAAATCTTTTGAGACGTTGTTTTTTTGAGGTAGTAGAACTGTCTGTCTCACCCCTAACTCCTTTTATTTCATGTTCTTGGGCACTGTCCTCTTGTTTACCAGTCATTGACTCAGTTGTTGTGACACCATCTAATCTAATTTCTGGTCTCTGCTCTCCAGAAGTCATACTGTCTACACTGATAATTACTGTTGCAGAATCCTGATCCCCATCAACTTGATCACCTTTGTTTGCTTCATCCTCAGTTTCAGTGGTGTTCTCAACACCATCTACACTAGTCATCCTCTCTAATGCTGCAATATTTTTGCAGACATTTTGAAACTCTTTGTCTACCTCCTTTACCTCAGACATAGTATTGCCAAGCTGTCTTCTAGCTTCAGTACTGTCAGATTCAGATTGATCATCACCATTTCCTGTGGATACTCCCTTCAGGCTTTTGGTTTTCAAAAGCCTTGCCTCTTTAACATTTTCTGTTGTAACTAGTGTTTTACTAGAATCAATAACTTTCAACACACCGTTGTTATTGATCAATCGAAATGATCCACTCCTTTCTACGAGTTGCTCTTTATTTTCTTGGACATCAATTTCCATTACACTTTCAGTTCTGGTTTGATCTGCATCCACTGTGTCTGACACAGACATATTCTCACCACTTTGATGATCTGCTTCCACTGGCTCTGTGAGACAAACACTAAGAGCACTTTGGTGACCTGAATCTTTAGTGAACACATCCCCATCTACAGTGGTTGTATCATCAGCTGAAGTTCTTTCATCGTCAACTGATTTATATTTGTCTCTTGTAACCACAGACACTGCGTTTCCATCGGTGTTTAGAACTGGATCATTTCCAGTAATGTCCACTATAACTGGACATTCAGACTGAGGGAAATGTGATAATATTTGTTCTCCAGCATCATTTTCATCTTCATCACTCATAATGTTTAAAGGAGAAAAATTGTTTTCTGCCGAGGATTCTTCTGTTTCTTTAAAGGTGCTATTTAGTGAGTCTCCTTTATTACTATCGTCCTCTGAATCTGTTGTGACACTCACAATTTGAGTGAAAAGATTGTTTGGGAATGCTGATAAAATTTCTTCAGCTCCATCTTTAAAGGCACAGGTATCTTGTTCAGAATCCTGGTCCTGCTAAAAAGGAATGGATTTGATTAGTTCACAAAATAAGATTGCTTAACCCATTGAATACTGTGCTGCCCGTAACCAGCTGTGATGAGCCTTTGTTCAACTTCTGACATTATCACCTTTGACCAAAATTGGCATCAGCTAAACTCAACAAGTTTCTGCAGGAGGAAAAGATCTTTCTAACAGGGCTCGAAATTGCAACCAATACGGTCGCCAATGCGACTAACTTTTCCTCCTTGGCGACTAAAATTGTTGTTTAGTTGCCACTTTGGCAACCTGAATTTTGCATGATTTAAAAGTACAATAAAGCATTAAAGTTAAAATAAACATCTTATCTTGTCCTGCTTTGCATTCCTCATAAAAGAATGGGCCAAATCGCAATAAAAAAGCGACATTCCCTCCAAACTTTACGGACTTCTGTTCACAATATTTTCTTCAATGCCATTAGAGTTTCTCTCTTGGAACCACCCAGGAGCCGCAGAAATTCGCAAAGACCGCTGGACGACAACAATTTTACCCTCAAGGGTAATCAAGTGTTTAGATGAAGCTTGACGAAAATTACAATTTATAGCATTGTTTTGTTGATTGCGTGACACACGCTCACGGCTCAGAAGTGGTTGCCTAGCACATGATCAAAATCTGCCTCGATCAACTTTCTTTCCAGGATAAAAATAGCCGCGTTGGGAATGAAAACGTTGTGTCTATTTCCTAAGTTTAGCAATTTTCTGCGAGCATTTTTTTAGTTTCTCTGCACCAAACTTAACATAGCAACAATTTATTTATTAAAACTGTAGAAATTGTACACGAAAACTGAGAAGTTGCATACAATTTCTACAGTTTCTAGTGCGAAAACGAAGCCAGCATTTTTGATGCTAAAATCCAGGTAAATCTCTGTTTTCGGCAAAACATGCAAGTTGGGCGCCGCTGCGCTAAATGAAAAGTGTTAGTTATTAAAAAGAAATGGATAAGTAAGTAAAAAAATACTTAATGTATGAATGTGTCCCACGCCGTACCAGACGATATCAAACACTTTCAAAAAGTGGAACCTGAAAATTATTTTGATTATACAAACTGGCGACTAAAAATTTGTATCTGGCGACTATATTTCTCCAGTTAGCCGCCAAAAGGCAACCTAACGATTTTTTTAATTTCGAGCCCTGTCTAATGATACCCAGATCAGAGTAACCGACTCAATGGAACCTGAAATATGCACGAAAATGCAGAGAAATTTGAATGAAAAGCTCAAAGCAAAATGTCCTTCAAGTACACAATGTATAATGAAAAAAATTTGCCTGTCTCAATGATGCTTTCTCAGTTTTTTTTTTTAACTGGAATCAAGTACAGTAGAAGGTCACTTGCTGCAGCAAAAAGATACGAAAAGGAGAAAAAAAGAACAACAAAAAGCCTAAAGATGTAGGTCACTCAAAATTTAGATTTCTATACATGTCCCAGCAAAAAAGTTCATAAAACGCGATGCTAGTGGAAAGAAAGGCACACAAATGACTTTTTGAGTACACTGGAGTTAATTTGGACCATATCCAGCCTGAAAATCTCTAAAGTGTCAAAAAATGTGTTTTAGGCAAAAAGATCTGGGAGTCAATGAGTTATTATACAGTGGAACCTCTATTACAAACACCCACTTAATACAGACATCCACTTATAATGGACAGTTTTTGGGGAGGGGAAGGTCATAAAAACCACTCTTCATCAGTTGATACTACAGTCATGGTATCACAAAACATGTGATATATCTTATTTGATACAGTAGGTTACCATAGAAACAGTATGACCTACTAAAAACACCCTTAATTTAGCTTAAAGTATTTATATTTCAAAAACAGCACAGTGAAACCCATTCTATATTATCAAATTTTGATAAGCAGGATAAGATGCAACTTGGGGCAAAGTTTTAAAAAAGTCTGTACATGGGGTTCAGACCCACCTTAAGGTGGTTCTGAACCCCATGTAAATAAGAAACTCAAGTCTGATATTGGTTATTGATATGTTTACTTACTAACAGTCAAATAATTTTCATGTGTTTTTTCTTTGTTTCAATTCCTAGAAGTTTGAATATCTATTTAAATATCAACTGGTTTTTCTTTTTCTAGTACTTCTGCAAAAATTATACATCGGTTATCATTCATTTCAATTAAGGAAGAACTGAAGACTTACAAAAATAAGAAAAACATGCAGATGCTGTTTCTTTAACGGTACAAAAGCAGATTCTAGAGTTTTAATTTAAAAGCAACATTTGAGCAGACCTTTAATACACTGAACGAGTTATTTTATCTTTTTTTACCTTTGTATTTGTTCTTCACCGGTCACATACACACATGACGTATCTTTGGTTTTCATGTTATTCATTGTTTTCATTTCATTATCACTGGAGGTTGTTGATATCGGTGCTGCTTACAATAAAGACTTATCCTGCCTAAATGTTCCCTTTTAATATTTCCTTATTGCAAATATGAATATGATAATTATCATTGCCTTGGCAAAATATTAAAAAAAAGTTACAACGTTTACAGATGTTACAGTGTATTGTCACTGATATGACCACTTAACCAAATGAACATCTGTTAACATGAATAACTTGTTCAATATTTGCTATGTTCCTTTTAAATTTGCTACAACTATTGAAAAAGATTTAATGCAAGTATGATTTCCCAGAATAAATTTATAACTTTGATATGTTTATGTAAATTAGTAGATTTACGAACACTAATGTAAACAAAGATCATTTTGTAACTTGCTGTGAACTAACCTCTTGAAGACCACAGACTACTTCAGCAAAGCCTACATCATATTCCCCTTCAGAACTTGTATAGGAGCTAGAAGACCATTCCTCGTCAGTGTCATAATCAGACTCGAGGACTCCACCGGTAGCACCAAGATCTCTGTCTACAGACAAATGACTCTCTTGATCGTCAGTTGTAACAGGCTCAGAAACATCCTCGCTATTACTACTTTCAATAAAGGATGGTTCGGTGCTTAAAGCTTCCTTAGCACTTTCTTGCAAACCTGAAGTACTCGTGCTATCCAAGGATTCTTTTGAAACTTCAAATGTTGTAGATCTCTGATCGAAATAATTTGCAATCAGTGATTCAGAGGTTTCTTGACATCTTTGTTCGTCCAAAATAACTGTCTCTTTTCTTGTATTCGTATTTTCACTGTTAACATACAATGTGCCTTTTAACTCTGATTCATTCACAGTTTCTGTAAGTTCATGCAAAGTGAATGACTGCAATTCGCGACTTGTTTCCGCTTCATCGGCTGAAAAAAATGACTCTTCATCTTGACTTGCACTAGCAGAGATATTAAGACTCGTGCAATTTTCGGGTAAAATTTCGAAACCCACAGGAGATTCCAGATCGACTTTTCTCTCACTGACAAGGTTTAAATCCTCTTTAACTGCTTTGCCTTCATTTGAGCTTTGCACTGAGTTCGTTTCATTTGCATAAGCAGCTAAATCATTCGGCTTCACGGAGAAATTTTCGACGCAACTCAACACCTTAGCTCTCGCTTCGTTCGCGCTGTCTTTATCTGTGTAGCTTTCTTTTAACACACCGTTCTTTGTTTCATGCGATTCAAAATTCATGTCATATTCCTGTGGTAAAACGTCGTTATTCAGACGTTCGACGTCTTCTTGTCTCAGCGAGAGCTGGGTGTTCGAACAGCAATCACTGGTCATCACTTCTTCGCTGGGTAAAGGTGGCTTTGAGCCTACTTTATTCTTCATTTTTTCGGCTTTCTTACGGCGAGCAGGAGGAGTAATCTTGACCTCTTCTGATTCCAATATTATGATTTCATTTCCTTCCACAAACGTAACTCTTCGCTCTCGTTCTAATGCCATTTCCTCTCGCAAACTGGCACAGCCTAAACATCGGACTTACTTCGGATCGGATGTTTTTACACTTCTCTCTTCAACACTTCGCTTGCCCTGCATTAATTACTCTGAGAAAACATGTAGATAAAAATCGGCTGCATGAATCCACATTCTCAAATTGTCAACAAAAACAAATTTCCCATTGTATTTCATTACAGAGTAAACTCGGGATTTTTTCGTTTCATCGAAGATTCCGATCCTAACACTCAAATGTCACGTGGGAGAGGAAGTCGCTCGGTTCGAACGGAAGTCAGGAATACGCCAATCTGATTGGTGAAAATCAGGGCCTTTGTCAGCGTAAAAGGTGCAAATTTCCAATTTGCTTTCTGCTTGCACTCTGTTTGCACTCTGTTTGCACCTGAATCCTCCGTGGCCTGGGTGTTGCTCTTTGCCGTTGCATTTTTTTACGCCTTCATTGTCAACTGAAAAGGTAGGAAGAATGCCCTCTATCTAACTGCGAAGCATCGTGAATATCATATTCCCTCTATTTAAATTTCAGTAACGTATGTTTGTCGCTTGCCGGCCTCCATGTTCGAGGCATGTTAAAGCAAACTTGTATGTTTTATAAGCTTAAGTTATGCAAGTAAGATGGCGAGGTGTAGCTAGTTGTTGTTGTGCAGTTTTGTCTGCTTAGCATATGTTTTATTTTGGTCTGTGATTGTACAGTTCATGCTCGCATCAATGTAATATGGAGTATGAAAGAGCTTGGTGCAGATCACTGATGGTTTTCTTGCTGTAAAATGAATAAATAGGCAAGTTCCGATCCAATGCGATGTTCGTCAGGCTGCAAACTCCCATATCCCAATCGTTTGTAAAGATATTCTTTGAGAAAAACGGAACGTTATTTTTGTGATAATTATATTGTAAAGCCATTTACAATCATGTACCCTCTAACACGTGAAGGTACGTAAGATGCACTTTTTTCAATTTAGGAAGGACTGCCTTGTTTTCACAATCCCTGCAGCGAAAAGAAAACATTGCGTGATTGGTGACATGGACTTGATATATGTCAGTTTGATCATTGAAAATAGTTTTTAGCCGGTTGATATATGAAGTTTGTTCCTCATGATCTTCAAGGGCGTGGATAAGTTAAGCAGCTCTCGTAAGCTTCAATTCTTTTGCTCATTAGCAGATGTTATTGTATGGGTTAGTGGCGTTGTGTTGTATTGTTCTCTCAAAGAGTATCAAGCCATTCATGTAGCCCCCAAGTACATTAAAGGCTGGTTTTCACAAGGGCAAGCATAAAGCCTGGGTGACACTTGTGGGATAAGCATAGCTCTAGTAAGATAAGCGGGTTCCCACCTGTGACATATATGTAACACTAGTGAAACAAGCACAAGCATTTAAGCACAAGAAAAAGAAAAATGTGCCTTTTTTTCTCGTGCTTAGGCTTATTTTTGTTTTACTGGTGTTATGGTGATCTCACAAGTGTGAACCAGAAGCATCATGTGCAGATACAGTAAGATGCTGTTCACTATCAGTAGTGCCTTTTGTATAAAAATTGTCCAACTAAAGGTGCAATACTAATAATTTATTATTATCAACATGTTACCTTGTCTGCATATGTCAACTTAAGCTTAGTATGCCACCAGTGAAAACCAGCATTTGACCTCACCTGTTATCCCTCAAACAGAAGTTGATTAGCCCCAAACACAACATTTATTAGTTCCCAAATAAAACTTAATAAGTAAAATCTTCTCTCACTCACCCAACCCACTCACCCAACCAGAACATTTCAATGTTTGAGCAGACTATTCTTTAAAAGCCTACTTTAACAATGTAACATGGTAACTTTTTCAGGCGATTTAATTAATTAATTTAATTAAAAAGCTTATAAGGCGCAAATATCTATATAAATATATTCAAATGTGCTATACTAACATAAATGCTAAGAGACAAACATATCCAGTGAGTTCAAAAGAAAAGGTTTTTTTTTTGGAGAGATGAGCTAAACAACATTTTATGGAGGCTGATCAACTTGAGGGTGGGGAGTTTTCAACTTCTGGTTTTGGTCTAACAGGCTGACAACTAATCAAATTTGGGCCAAAACAACCTTCATACATTCATTCTATTCTTCTCCATGATAAAGAGATTTTCAGAGCTGGGCATTCAGTATCTTGGAATTCTCTTTTTTAGCAAGCTAATTTTCTATTTTATGTCATTATTTGTAAGCCTAATAACTGACAAACCGCAGCAAGGATCAGTCATGACTTGATATGAAACAACGAGCTGGCTTTTTCTTCTACAAGAAATCTTCAATTTTCCCTTTGGATCTCTCTGAAAAAGCTATTTTTTGACCACAAACCAACACCAGTCACTTGATTCCGTCTGTTCAGAAACCAAACTATTGAATAACCCAAAAAGTGACTGGAAATTGTGAAAACTTACAATGCTACAGGTCAGCGTCTTGGGTGAAGGTTTCTCAGCTACAAAAAAATACGGATTGAAAACCACCAATCACAGCCAACTAGCATGACCTTTTGAACTGCAGGTAAAACAAACACAGAGAAGCATCGCTTGTGATTGGCTCATTTTTTCTTGCTCTCAGATGCACTGTCTAGCTGTGTCTGATCCTGTCTTCTTGATTAACTTCGCTTTTCCGTAAAATGTTGTTCATATCTATTCTTTGATGACAACAAAGCTGAAATAGAAAAAGAAAAATTTCAGTATTTGAAAACAGCAAAATTAAAGATTCCTCATGGAAGAAAAAGCGAGCTTGTTGTTTTGTGTCAAGTCGTGATTAATCCATTCTGTGGTTTGTCGGTTATCTTTTGCAGTTTCATCTCGCATCTGATTGGTTGCGAAACAATAAACATTCCAGAAATTTTCTCTGGCATTCATGGTTTTATGGGAAAGACTGTAAAATATCTGAGGCCTACCAAAAGTGGGCCACAACAAGTCCAATGTGCATGTAGTGAACATTACCTATCTACTAGTTTGTTAATTTGTCCCAGTACCTAAATTGGGCTATCCAACAGAACTGGGCACAGAAGTGTCCAAAGCTTGGGTGGTAACTTTGCAAGAGGACATCAAAATGGGGCCAGACCACAGGCACTGCCCAATTTAGTAACCAGGAGAGTTTTTTTGTAGAGAGTACCATGTGCTATAATATACTAATGTGTTGTGTAAGGGCCTTTGCATTTGCGCAGTCTAATATGCAAAATAATGAATAACTATTGGAATGGGATTTCATTGTAGCTATATAAATGATGATGGTAATATGGCTGAGTGGACTCTAATTCAGTCTGTAATACAGTGCCTGTCAGATCATTTTCAATCACAATATCAAAATCAGTACCCATTGGTTACTCAGATAATTGAATAATGCAAATTCCTGTAACTAAATCATACAAAAATGGGGTTTAAAAATAGCAGTTGGCTTACCTTGTCTGCTTGACAGTAACTGGGTGAGCATTAAATAATTATTGGAAGGAGATGAAAAAAGTAACTATACTTTTTGGTCAATGTTAATAAAAACCTTGCATTACGTTTAACCACTCGGCCAAGGTTCAGCCACTAAAGTGCAGGTTTTCCTTGCAAAGCCCAAACTTCTAACATCATTGTTGCCATTTTGAACAGTACTCAGCAGCTAGGCTGTGTTTTGTAATGTCATTCAATCCAAGAGCTTTTGTCCAAATGGCTTTGGATGAGCCTTTTACTACCACTCTGGGCTATGGCTGTTTAAAGCCATATTATTTTGAGCCAAACATGCTTTAAACTCTGAATTGAGTGCATTGGAGATAGTGAAGTGGATAATTGCAGTGGGAAAAAATAGATTTTACTGACCTTGTGAAGGATGCCAAGTCAGTTGCAGGTTTTTCTACTTAGGGCAAATTTTGAGTCAGATGGAATGACGTCACATAAACACAGCCTGGCTGCCAAAACAGTTTCAAAATGGCGGCCTTTGAAGTCGCTTCTTTCAAGAGGAATTTCTTTGGGATAGCATGTATTTCAAAGGCTGAAACTTTGGTGAGTGGAAAGCTGATTGTTTACTTGCTACAGGTGAAGGCAAATAAACGTAAACTTGTTGTTAAGACCTCCTCCTTTAAAGGGAACCTCCACTCCGACAAAAAAATCACTTCAAATCAAACGAAATAATTTTTAGAATCAAATTTGTTTGAAGTTTTAACTGACAAAGTGCATTTGCCTTAATTACATGAATTATAGAATCGTTTATTTCTGTTTTCAAAGTTCCTGGGCGCCACCATCTTGAAAATTGTGATGTGAAATGGTTGCCCTTTTGTTAGTAGAAAAAAGCTCTTTGTGTCAGAACATTAGAGCAACCAGGACATGTGACAGTTATAGTTAGGTTCCCTTTAAAACCATTTTGCAGCCCTCTTTCAAACAAAAACCCAGAATCATTTCTCGCAGACAAGATAGCTCAGAAAGATACCGAGCCTTATCATATTGTAATCACTTGGCTCAGGACACAGATTTCGTTTGAACTCTTAAGATCGGTACACGCATGCGTTAGAGGTTCGCGAACGCCGTTTCGTAGCAAGATAGAGCAATCTTTAGACTGTAAAATAAATGTAGCTAGTGCTTTTTGAAATAATAGGAATCTCACAAAAAATTACCAAGTCTGTTGTTAACGTCCAGTTGAAATCATTTTTACTTTATAACTTTCTAGATTTTTAAATTTTAATATTCTTTTTATACTGTGTTATCATCTTGTTTGCAGCTGTTTTGACTTCTTGTAAAGACACATAGGTACAAAATTATTTCAAGTCAGAAGAGTTTAAATTCGTAATTGTATGATTATTATTATTGTAAATTTAAGATTCTTTGAATTTCTTAATAAAGTTTTGTTGTAAAATTTTTTTTTCATACCAGTAACTTCACACAGTATACATATTATGCTTTGTGTATAACACAATGTCAGCAGACTCTCATAAAAATGATTTTATTCATATTCACCACTTCCCAACAATTTGACCGCCAAATATCATGCACTATCATTGACTATCATCAACTATCATTCAGTTTTAGCTTGTTCAAATTCTTCATGATAGTCGATGATAGTTTTTCTTGTTTGACCATGCATATGATAGTTCATGATAGTTTTTTGCTCAGCTGTTTTGGTAATCACAGGCCCTATAGCAGCCAGAAAACATGCTGCGCTCTCTTCCATTGCAAAACATTCATACTTTTACAAGTTTGTCCTACAGGACGCCATTTAGTATTCACATTTTTATGTGGAAAGAGCTTGGAATTCACTGCTCTTGTGACTTTGCTTGCACAACTGCCGGTAAACTATCGTCAACTATCACAAACTTCTGTGGTCGTTTGACCATTTGAATGATAGTTGATGATGGGGGAGAATCAACTATCATCGACTATCACACGCCATTTGACCAGGGCTTAACAGTTTATTCATCGTCATTTTGCAGATACATAGTGATGCTAGTTATACAATGCTTTCAAGTGTTAACCCATGGAATATCCGACAATTTGCTTGTGTTTTCGCAGTATACACACATTCAGCTTGGACCCTAGTGTGTATGCCAAGAAAATACACGTGACAAGCAGGATATTCCATGGTATACCATGAGAGAGCATTGCATAACTATTTATACCATGCCATAGAAAATATAGTGGCCAATTGCAACACAATCAATGCACATGATTGGGAGGTTGAATGTAATATTGTCAAATATACAACAGTTCTATGGTAGCAAGGCTTACAAGTGCACTGCTGCTTGAGACCACTCACCTTTTGTGCAGGTGGGTGAAATTATGAGTTGACAAAAGCGAAGACAATGGGAGACTAGCAATGGTCACCAAATCTCAATGGAAACTATCTGATCACCTAGAAAACAAATTCTCCCAAATCCTACCAGCAGGGACCAGCAGTAAATTTGTAGAGACTAGAAGGGAGAATTTACAGGTTGAATTGTTGCTAATTTGTGCCTTCATTACACAGCTAAATCATGTCTGCAAGAGGTGCACGATTGGAGTATGTTGGAGACTTGGACCTACGTCAGGAGCAGTGGGCTGCTACACAAGCCACTAATTATCTGGAATTCATGTCAGATATGGATATTGACCGTGATCCTCGCACAATTCGTAACTCTGGCCTCATCTGCACACTAGGTAATAAACTATCTCAAAGGTCAATACACTGATTTGCAGTAACTCAAGTACAGCCTTAGGTATTGTCATTTCAGTATGTCCTTTCATTTATGTCATGTCATGACATTGATCAAAGCTACTTCATATACATTATTTTATCTCAATACATACATACATCTATACATACTTACATACATGCATACAGTACATACTTGATTCGTCCTGAAAAGACTTAACAGAATAAAGATAGGAACTACACTGTATGTGCAATTCAATTAATTAACAAGTGGCTAATTAACAATTAATCAGTTATTAATGTGTAAACCAAACTAATAGGATAGAAGTAGCAAGAGAAAAGTTAAAGAAATTATTCACGTCTCTAAAATGTTTGAAATTAAACTCCTCTTCAGGCACGGTTTAGAGTCCGATACTGCCAGTTTTAACTATTTGTCTTATGTAAGAGTATAGTCCAATGAATTCTGAAGGTTAGCTGTTCTATAATAGTGGGGTTCCATACCTTTCAAAATTTGCCAGTGGATCTTAAGTTTGTTGGAAGTTATGCTTCTAGTCATCTCTTGTTGCCCTAGGGTCATGAATCTCTTCAGTGATATAGGGAGTCGGCCGCCCTCGCAGCCACATGGTTTTTAAAGGTGCATGTTCACACAGAATTTCATTAAACAGCAAATTGAAGGCATACAGTTTATCATCAGGATCGTCAAAGGTTTCCAAAACTGACCAAGGTGCATATTTGATGTTATTATTGAATCTCTCTGTGGAGTAGTTTTTAAAACTCCTGGTGGTGACACATAGTTCACTGCTCAGTAGAATCCGATATATGTGCTGGTCAAGTGACTTCCTGGGTTAAGTTGTATGCACGACAGAAGTTTGTTAGTGTTTGAAAGGTCACAGGTTACAGTTCATGCCACTTTAGTAGTATGTATATTGGTTTAGTCAAAAAAGATGCAGAGATTAGGCTTGCACCAAGGTCAGTGTTAAGAGAACTGAAAGACATAGCTGGTGTGATCTAGGAGATCAGTAGGTCATGCAAACAAGAAATGACCTTAAATTCTGGACTTGTATGTACATGTAAGCTAGAGTTGATGAAGACAAGTGTACGATATTCCAGAGAATTGGTTGAGGACCTCAGTCTTGAAACTTTACGTCATGTAAGCTCACACTCCTCCACCTCTTTTGCTTTGGCGATCAATTCTATAAATATGGTATTTCGACCTCCAGGTTAGATACAGGATGATCTAGCCATGCCGGTTTCAAAGATTGTAGACACATCAAAGTTGTTGGAGATTATGGCATTCTTAACCTGAATAAAGTGTACATGTTCTCTATTCTTGAGTGAATGTATACTAAGATGTGCAATTTTAATGTTGTTCTTGCTGTTTGTAGAGTTGTAGCAGACACTGGTAGGGAATAAAAACATATCCTACATGTAATAATTACTAGGCCATTCCAAAACTGTACAGGGAACTGGAGCGACTTTAAATTTTTTACTGATCGATAAACGTATGAGTTCTGACATACTCTTAAAAATGGGCAAATACAAAACTGACAAAAGGTTTTAAGAGAATGGAATATTGTTTTGGGGACGCTGTCTTAAGGTATCAGTGTACCCCAAATGATCATCATTCTTTGGTGCTGCATTACGGTCAGACATTTGACGCAAACCCCAGAAAAGTATATATTTTCTGAAAGCTTAAGAACTGTAGATTACGGAGGTATATTCATTAACGTAAAAAAGTTTAAGGTTTTCCAAATATAACACGCTATTTCTCAAAGTACAGAGGTTCACTGATCAAGTTCGTTTCCAGTCGGATTTGAGTGGGAGAACGCGATTTATATTGCTATGTCTTCTTGACACATTTCTTTAAAAAACGGTGTCGGGAAATTTTGATTACTTGTCTGGTTTGTTTCTGACATGCAGTTAAACTTTGGTAGTTAATAAAACACACCTTCTCTTCATTAAAATATTCGTAACTTTTGAAAGAAGCAAAAAATGAAAATTCCCTGACACCGTTTTTTTCCTGATTATTGGGCAACATTCTCTCCAAATTTCAGTGAAAAATGTTGAAAACTCGCGGACGAACTAACGAACTTAAAATGTGCCTTTCACTCGCGGAAATTTTCGTTTCGAGATATGAAGGAAAATTTACTTTGGGGCGTTCTTCTGGTGCAATGAGATAATTACACAAAACGTCTGAAACTTAATTACCCGTTGATGGACCAAGTGAAGGCTTATGTTACTTTTAATTAACAATACAGAGCTCATATCAATTACAAAGTGGGCTGAAATGTTGCTCTTGGAGGAAAATATCCTTTGCAAGATCTTAATCCTGCCACTCGCGCAAAACAAGGTTAGCCAGAGAATTTTCGCTTGTTTCGCTTTTCGCATGTTTCACCGGCTAGTTGTTGCAATAACTCTTGTCAGTTTGTCTTTGCCATTATCTTCAATTTTCAACCAGCTACAACTAGCGATCTCATTCTCCCATCTACTTTGTTCTTCCTTGTCTAGAGCAATCAACTTCTCCTGCTCAACGTGGGAACCTCGGTCGCTAGCAGCTAACACATCAGCTTGATTCTTACCGAATGAATTTGAAAGCTTTTTCCTCTTTGAAGGTTTCTTCAAACTCGCTTGCAAAAGGTCATGCAAGGACTTTTGCGTTTTTTTCCGACAACGTGGAATATATATACCATCATAAGCTTTTTAATATATAATCTACAAAAGCAAACTCTTGAAGCAGAACCGCCACGACTAACAGAAACACAATCGTGTGGAAATCGCACAACACCGCATCTGTTATGTGACCCTTGCAAATTTACTTCTCGTGACAATGTGTTGACAGCAATCAATTAGGGATAATTAATGGAAAGAAACGTTTTTAAATATAGCTTTGCTTAGAATCAATCTTTTTTCATAGAATTTTTTTTAAATGAAAGATTGCAATAAGACCTATCTGAAAAAGCGAAAAACATTTTTTTGAAAAACCATCAAATTTGGGGTACACTCATACAATAATATTTAAGGGCAGGGTTGTCATTAGGAGCCGGTAGGCGGCGGAAACCCGCCGGCTGTCTGGCCATTTTGCGCCGGCTACTTTCAGTGTGCACCAGAAATTTTGTAATATTGAGATTTGTCTTCCCAAGAAATCTTTTTTGGGGGGAATCTGAGGCTTAGTTTAGTGATCATTCTCTTGTATACATCTGATGTTATGGAAGAAGAAAAAAACTAAACACCTGCACAGGAAGTACCGTGCAAAAACTATCAGTGGTGTCCACGGTTAACTTGAGTACTATAAATGCCATCGCAATTCTCAAGTTCGTTGGTGCTTCGAAAATCGAAAATGATGGCCAGCGAAGAAAGCGATCTCTTCACAATTACTTGTCAAGTCAATCGAAGAAGACGAAATCTAGCGAAAAAGAGAGCCACAAAGGCAAGAGGTAGCTTCGATCACGGTATAATTACGAAACTCACCGAAGCATTTAATACCGTAACTACAGATAAACTGGCCTCATTTATCGAAATACAATGACAAACTATCGCCGATCCACTACACGCTTTCAAAAGAGCTTTCAGAGGGATGGGGAAGGACTTGAAGTGTCTACAAAGATCTATTTCACCTTGCTGAAACTGTTGTGCCCATTCCACTGTTAAGATTTCAAAGGTAGGAAGATTCTCCTTTGCCGTAAACACTCAGAATCGCCGAATCGTAGAATAGCATATAATTTACGTTATCCGGCAGAGACATGACAGCAGTTTCGAAGGAAAATTTCGTTCTTTTGTTTACGATTTCGACAGAGACATGCAAACAAAGTTCTGCGATTGAAAATGTTGTTCCAACCATACACGAGGCCGTCAAAGTTGCCGCCAGATTGTTTTTTTTTTTTTAGGACTTTGTAGCGTTACAATTGTTCACCAAATACTGTTGAATTAAAATACCTGCCATTTAACTTTCCTAAAATTTATGGACCTTTTGAAGTGCTTGTCATGAAAAACCCCTTAGACAATCCTAATTAAAAAATAAAGGCGAAATGTTCCGTGATTTTGCAAACCTTGTGCCATTTGGCGGGTAATTTCCAGATGTTTATCAGTTTAGAGAGGACAGGAATGAAACACACGCTTATTTTAAATAAAAACGTGGAGTCTGAGTTCAGGGGAAATTGAATATAACATGGCTAAAAATTGCTACTTAAATATGCCCCAGAATGCTGGAAAACACGTTTCAGAGAGTTTCAAATTTTAAGTTTTTCCGGACCTCCCTAGAGGAGAGTGTAGCTCCGCAACACGCCGTCAGTGCTTGCTAAGCAAGCACAATTCACTTCAGCCGCCTGCTCAGTTCAGATCAGACACCTATTACATTTTCTAATGACAACCCTGAAGGGACGTTTGTATGGATTGTGAACCATGTTTCAAGGTCCATAACTTGGTTTTTGTTCACCCTAAAAGTATCAAACTTGGTCAAATGACTACTCTCAACGTGATTTTTCATGTGGTAGTGTCAGTTTATTGATCGGTTAAAATTTGAAATTCATCACTCGAGTTCCCTGCGGAATTTCTGAATGTCCTATTTTATTTTGCATTTATTGCTTCCAGGTCCTGCCTCAAGAGACATAGGCATTATCTCCAAATTGATTGAAAATGGCATGAACATTGCAAGATTGAACTTCTCCCATGGAACACACGAGGTATTCTTATTGCAGCCAAAATCAGGCCCTTTGCCACTACCAAAGCAACATGACGCAGTTTTCAACGTCTCTTTTGTTTTGTTTAGGTATCCACCATGCAGTTTCTATTTAAAGGTTTTTTTAGTGATAATAAAAGTAGTATGCTAAATCACTAAGGAAAAAAGTCATCTTATTTTGTTTTTCTCACCAACTTGTTATTGGCCTGCAAACTTCCAAAGCTGATTCTAAGAGCATTCACACAGACCATGGGGTCCAATCAATCTGGCCAGTCCCTATGTAGATTTCTTAAAGTGTGGCTGGATTTGACCTCAGTTTTTTTTAGTATCATGCAGAAACCATTAACATGGTCAGGAAGGCAGCAATTGAAGAATGGCCTCATGCTGTTGCCATTGCACTGGACACCAAAGGACCTGAGATCAGAACTGGACTTTTAAAAGGGGTGAGTGAATTCATGAACTCCTCAGATCACTTTCAGTGCAAACTTTCAAATATATTTAAATAACCAGCATGTGAATCCGTACATTAAGAACAAAATTTAAGTTTGCCAAATTCATTTATAATTCAGACGTGTAGTATTTGATTGTTTGGCTGAGTTTACTGGTAACTATTGACATGTCACTGTGATTCATTTTTTTTAGGGTGGAAGCTCAGAGATTTCTTTGCATAAAGATGAATTACTGAAACTGACCACAGACAAAGCATATTATGACCAAGGAGATGAGAAAACCATCTACATTGACTATGAGAACATCACAAAAGTGATGAAGGAAGGAGGGATCATATTTGTAGATGATGGCCTTATTTCACTGAAAGTTGTGGAAATTGGCTCAACCTATCTGTTGACAAAGATACTAAATGACGCTAAATTGGGTAGCAAGAAAGGCGTTAACCTGCCAAATGTTGAAGTTGATCTACCAGCAGTCTCGGAGCAGGACAAAAAAGATATTCGATTTGGTATAGAACATGAAGTAAGAATCTCTTAATCTTTGTTTTGTGTTATCTGCAAGCCTGAGCCCAGCCTCAGTGGTATTCCTTTGTAAGGGGAAGGAAACTTTGGGAGTAATTATGGCATTACCATAAAGAAAGCATCAAATGCTGCAAATATACCACAGCATTTTAACCCTGTGATTTTCCCACAGTTTTGACATGCATGTGGATTTCAGCTTCTCACAACTTTCCTTTTCAGTAAAAGTATATATACCCCTACCTTTTTTTAAAAGAGGAAGTGTCATAGATTGTTAGGGAAATATTAACTTTGAGTTAATTATTAACTATTAATCATTAAAAATTTAAAATGGGAGCATGAACAGGAAAAATAGCCTTTTTCACACATAAACCATTGAAGAAAAACTTTTATTCCCAAATACTGTGAGCTATGTAAATGCAGTGAAAAATCTAATACTACACAACTTCAAAGTTGAGAAACAACAAACTTTTGGTGTTTCATGACCAAACGTTCCCACAGCTCATATGTGAAGAGCTTGTCAAAAAAAATCACAGGGTCACTATCAACCGGAAAATCAAATGTTGGTCCATTTTCTGCCTGCAAACTCTGGATACTACACCTCATACTTTTCATTTATGGGTCTCCACTCTGTCTGTTGATCTTGCTGTACAGGAAGCGATCGTTGGCACTGTCTTTTGAGCTGGCAACCGTTGTGTTGATGTTCCCGAAGTGCTAAATTGCGCTTCTTGTTCGCTGCCATGTGTTGTTTGGGCATTTTCTGACTATGAATCACTAAACCAGAAGGTCGTATCGAATCTTCTGAAGAACTTTGCCACTAATCATCGCTACTATCTGGCGCTTCGAATATAATATGATGAATCTCATCCATGTCAGTCAAGAGAGACGCCACCACAACAACAACTTTGCCAAAAAATTTGAGGAAACCTGTTCAAATTTGAGAAACTTCACGAACGAAGCGATTTCATGAAGGAATTCAACAACAACAACAATTTATTGGTATTCCCATGTATAGATGGTATTACCTAAAATGATAACTAATACAGCACAAATCACTTTAAATTAAATAAAATTACATGTTTCTCTTATATGCAATGCTTCATATATGAAGTAACCTAGTTTCTTACAAATGAAAGAATCAGCATTATTGAACAAGAATATAGTTTTTTCAGTATCGTTAAAAAGATTAAATAACGGATATTTAAGTACAATGTCACTTGTCATTTGTTGTCTAATAGTTTTATAACGATCACAATGAAATAAGAAATGATTTTCGTTCTCAATTTGGTTAGAGTGGCAGTGTTGACAAATTCTTAGACATTCAGGTAATTTAGGTACACAGTGTCGCCCCGATTCGATTCTGAGACTGTGATTGCCTGATCGTAGTTTAGCCACAGCTCGTCTATGTTTTAAATTCTTTATTTGTTCTAAATAATGAGATTTGCTTACATCTGTTTTAAATAAAGAGTAGAAACATAATTTTCTATTACAGCGGATTAGCTCCAGCTGATGTCTTTTTAAATTGTTGGAGATGTGACATTTAATTTTTTGCAAATTATTTTTAATCGTTGGTATATTGTTAGTTTGGATTGTTTTGTTACATGATTGATGACGAATGTCGTTATAATTATGTATAATTTCATTAACCGTTAACATAAAAGATGTTTTTGCTTCATTTGCTAATTGATTGGAAATGATTAAGCATTGTCTGGCAATACTGTTTTCTGGAAGAGATTCAAGATGTATCCAAGGAAGGAAGGAAGGAAACTTCGTGTAAAAGGCATAGTGTCTTTTAGACCCAATATGGGGCCTTTTAGTCCCTTTTTGGAGCAAAATGTACACCATATTTGGGAGAGCACGAAAATGTGCGCTCAGCAGTCAAAGGGTTAAGAAAATGCTGCTTTGTCTAATTACAGTAGCACAGCAGCTTGTGTGTAGGAAGGTTTGTTGTCACAAGAGCAAAAGATAATTAAAAGTGAAAAGGATTAGTAGGATCACAAAGATGATGACTCAACTAATGGAAGTGAAAATTAAGGTGATTCCCGAGTTTTGCATCGCGCATTCCTACTGCGCTCGATTTTTGCGTCGTCGGCGCACGCACATGAGCGTGCGCGCACATACAAAACATAAGAGATTTCCCTTAAACTAAGCTCGATAGCGAGATAAAAGCTCTTTTTCTCTTAAATGAACATGGTAACCCCCACTTTTTATATTATAAATTCAATGATCACATTAAAATTATCTGCAATAACTGAGAAAAAATTTGGCAGAAATCTATGGCTACTTTTTTGGCAAATGAAATAAATGCTACAGATAGAGACGTAACGGGCCCAATAGAGCAAGTCCAAATTATGTTTCCTTTAAAGGATAAAATATCAATTAATAATGCAGGGTATTTGAAGCCATTTGTTCAGGGACGTAGGTGAATAAGCAATCAAAGAAAGTCAAACTCTGTGTGATACACAGGCCGCATTGAAAAATAATCAAGCTTATTTGTTGCGCACTGCCGTGAGATAACCAAACGTCACCTAAATAGCCATATTTGTCAGCATCGTGGCATGAAAACAAGCACGGTAGCCCCATTTTTGGATTAAGTTTTTAACATCTCCTTGTACTGTAATGACACCATACCAAGTTTCATCGGAAATCTATGGTGGGTTCTTTTACTCGGGAATCACCTTAACTAGAACTACGTACAATCACTGACTTTGAATCATATTATATATGTCATAATTATGAGGGAATGAGGCTGTTGTAGCATATAACTTTTCAAAATGGAGACAAGTTAATAATGTTAGAAAAAGATGAAGGATTAAGTTATTATACAGTCAGAATATTAATTAAAATCCCATAAATATTCATCTGACAGGTTTTGAGAATGC
Source organism: Catalaphyllia jardinei (assembly GCA_022496165.2). Lineage (NCBI taxonomy): Eukaryota > Metazoa > Cnidaria > Anthozoa > Scleractinia > Caryophylliidae > Catalaphyllia > Catalaphyllia jardinei. The sequence goes on from CM042747.1 coordinate 1,309,682, forward strand.
CAAAATACTGCAATTGAAGGCTTCGGTGGAAAAAGGGCGTTAGGGTTTTTACTCTAAAGTGAACTTTGTCAAAAACGCTCCAAATTTCACACGCAGTTTTGTTTACGTGTGTCAAACAATGCTCTGCATGTTTTTCCCCTGAAGTTTGCTTCCTTTTCGAAATATTACGTATGCGAAAACACATTTTTCCCAAGGGCATTTTCTGGGGACCTTTCGTTAAATGAAAAACAAAAGAAACCTTTTGTTTTGCTAAGCGATGAAGTCACTATAATAGCTTCATTCTCTTACTACTGTTTGGTTAGCGCAAGCAGGCAAGGCGCTGAACGTGCCAGATTCGAATTTGTTTTGCCGAGACACCGGTTCGATACGAGGTCGCTCAATTTTTTTTCCGTTCTGTTCCTTTAGTTCTTTGAAAAATCAAGATATCTGTTTAAAGAAATTGCGTATAGAGCTGAAATCTGGGGACATTTTTTTATACAGGCTATTGCGACGACAGCACACAACACGTGAGTTTCGATCGAGCGTCAAAGCAGAGAGAAGTGATGCATTGCAGCTCTTTCGACTAATATCTTAAGCATTGTTTTTAAGTACCTTGTAGCCTGCCTGGTGGTTGAGAGGCATCATAAAGCCTTGATAAACCCGTAAGTCACCAACATGTTTTAAAGAAGCAAAATGTGTTCTCTAACTTCCAACGCAACTGATATAAGCGGCAAGTTATCAGCGTTTGAAGTTAGGTCGATCCAGGCAGCAAAGTCCAAGAGCAGTTCTTGCCCAAGAATAAAACCCTGTCGTGGGTTGTGGCCCATTTGCCAAGCGTTGGTAGCATCAAAGTTTGGAAAGTGAGAACTGCTTTTAGACATAAACTTTTTCTTGTATCATCCGCCATGTTTACCCGCGCAGGAGGTGCACAGAACCTACCCGGCATGCATTGCGATCACATTCGGCAGGGCAAGACAAGACAATACTTATTAACTCACACTTTAACTAATTACAGAGCTTGTTTTTTCCTTTTTTATTCCAACGTAATATTGGCCAAGAGGAAGCAATCGATTGAAACCTAGATCTTTGATCCAGGTTGCGTTGATTTTATTAAAATCGGCATGATTTGTAGTGTTTTAAACTTCTGGGATCAGCGGCCATGCAGATGTATGGAGACCTGTACGTTGCACGGAAGGGTTAATCTGTTAGTCTGTCAGCCCCTCATTTTTGAGCTTATACGTTGCAGGCAGTTAACATTTTGTTGTTTTCTAAGTCAAATCAACATGCTTGCCGTCAAGGGTTAACATGAAATCAACGTTTTAACCTATTTAGACCTGAATCTCCGTTTTGAGCTTACGCGCTGCGTGGAATGGACAGTTTGCTCGTTTTGAAGTGAAATCAAGATCCTTGCTGTCAGGCTTTCACGTGAAATCAACATTTTAACCTATTTAGGCCTAAAATTGCTGTTTTTGAGTTTACCCGCTGTATGAAATGAACAGTTTGCTCGTTTTGAAGTGAAATCAACACCCTTGCTGGCATGCTTTAACGTGAAATCACGTAAAGTTGGCAGATTTGGCTGTAATTTGAGTAAAATTGACGTCTTTGCGGTCGCGCGATAATGTGAAATGAGTTTGAACGGTTTTAAAAACCTGAAATCAACATCTTCTTAACATTACACATTGATTGTTTTCCGTGCCTCAACACTGTGCTAACCCTAACGTGTCCTGACCCTAAGCAATAACCCTAACCCTGAAAAATTAACTGTAACCCTAACCTGCTTGTTCCGTAACCCTAACCTTCAACGCTAACCCTAGTTCCCTAATCCTAACTCTAATAAAACTGGGAACTCTTAACCCTTAAGGGTTTAAGTCCTTGTGGTGGCGTGATAATATGAAATCAAAATTTTTTAACTCTCTGTAAATGACCTGATATCAACATTGTCTAGCTTGTGCATTGCGTGAAATTAAAGTCTTTGCGGTCGCACGTTAACGTGAAATCAAAATTGTAACGGTTTTAACCTGAAATCAACATTTTTTAAGGTTACACGTTGCGAAAGACCAATAATTTGCTGGATTTGAAGTGAAATTACTGTCTGCGGTCACGTGCTGACGCGACAGCAAATACAGGGGTTTTTTGCATACGTAATATCTCAAAAACGATGCAAACTTCAGGGGGAAAAATGCAGAACATTGTTTGACACACTTAATAAAAACTGCATGCGAAATTTGGAGCGTTTTTGACAAAGTTCACTTATGAGTAAAAAACCTAACGCCCTTTTTCCACCGAAGCCTTCAATTTAAAGTTAAAACTGCTAAAAGATTGTGTGTGAAAGGGGAATTGATCAACAGGACACAAGCGTGGGACAAAGAAAAAATGTGAGTCCTATACAGGAATCAAACCCATGCCCCAGAACACTAGGCTCCATCCACTGAGCTGTGAGAACTCATGGAGGCAAATTAACAACTTTGTTTGGTAAGTTAAGTGATTCCCCACAAATTACAATAGTACATTTTTCTTTAATAAAAGTGCGATGATGTACTTTCAGGTGGACATGATATTTGCTTCATTCATTCGTAAAGCTGATGACATCAAACAAATACGGAAACTTCTTGGACCAAAGGGACAGCCAATCAAAATCATTGCCAAAATAGAGAACCATGAAGGTGTACAAAAATTTGATGAGATCATGGAAGAAGCTGATGGAATCATGGTAGCCAGAGGAGATCTAGGCATTGAGATTCCTCCAGAGAAAGTGTTTTTGGCTCAGAAAATGATGATAGGTCGGTGCAACAAGAATGGGAAGCCAGTTATATGTGCTACACAGGTAATAACATATTACTAATAATTATTGATAAATGGTCTGTAAACATTGTAACTTAAGTGTTCAAGTGTTGTACATAGTCACAGTATTGTTTAAAATTTAGTGTTTGGCTAATGTAACTTGACGTATCTGACGTTAGCGAGTTGTGTGAATCAAATCAAAATAAAGTGCTAAAAAGAGCTTGTCACACTGCAAACTGAATAAAAGCATCGTTGCCCTTGCAACAGTATATTGGCAAACACTTCCTTGACCTCTGAAAATGCAGGCACCATGAACAAGGTGCAGCAGCTGGGAGAAGAGAATTTCACTCCTCAAGTTACATTCCAGTGTATGTGTAGGTTCAGTTTGTTTGAGTTGATCATTGATTTGACCTGCACCCTTATGAACTGAATGCTTGCATATTCTCTTGCCATAACCAAATGAGTGCTGAGCCATAATGCAAGCCTAAAAGGAGAACCGGTTTAATAAAAACAAATGTTTTGTTAATCGGAACCTAGTATTTTCACCCGCATATCCAATTTTCCCAGTCCCTTAGCCTCCAAGGCAGATGCTGTGTAATCTATCGCACATTCCTCTTACTGATCGTTTTTTTTTTAATGATTTATTTCTAAACTTGTTACAATTGCTCTCACATCCCAGTTGATGAATGAACTCAAGTTTCGTTTTCAGATACACCCGTTATAGATATCCCAATTTTGCAAGTGACAGCAAAAAGGAACGTTTCTGCATGCATTATGTGCCATTAGAGACCCAACAAGGCTCTATCATCTGCCAGTAGCTTTTCAGTAGTGCAAGGTTACCAACACCCCTGTCTTAATGAAGCCATAACATTAGCCTGTTTTAGTGGCTTCATTGTACTCTTGTGAACTGAGTATGTTGCTGTTCACCACATCCTTTGTTATTCCCTGTACATTTCATTTTTACATAACAGTCTGATTTCTTGCACGCTGACTGGCTTATTGTTATCAACAATAATTTATACAAGCTTTCTTAGTCACTGGCCTGCGGCTTGTGGTTCCACAGTCACTTTGACAGTGTTGTGATGCAATTTAACATCAATAAGAGGACAGACGCATAAAAACTGACGTCAAGCTGTTAATTATTAAAGGAGTAAAAACAACCATGCACTTGCTTGTTTTCTCCAACAGATGTTGGAAAGCATGATTCATAATCCTCGTCCAACGCGCGCTGAAAGTTCAGATGTAGCAAATGCCATTATTGATGGAGCAGATTGTGTTATGCTCTCAGGTTTGTTCCTTAATTGTTATACACATCACATGTACGTGCAAGGAAAGTCGTGTGCGATTGCTTGGCCCTAGCAAAGCTAGTGGATACTTTCCTTATGCTGTTACAAATTCGTTGTACATTAGGTGAGCGAGCTAAAGGACAAAATTATCAACAAGGAGCCTTTGTTGATTGTGATTATTTTCACGTCATTAGGTGAGACCGCTAAGGGCCGTTATCCAGTCAAAGCCATTGCTATGATGCATAAGATTTGCCGTGAAGCAGAGGCAGCTATTTTCCACAGACAGCTGTTTGATGACCTGAGACATGCAATGAAGAGAGTGGCTGACACTCATGAGGCTACAGCACTTGCTGCTGTGGCAGCTTCATTTACTGCTAATGCCGCTTGTATCATCTGTCTTACGCACACGGGAAAGTAAGTAGCCAGTCGAAATTTCCTTGATCATCGAGAAGAGAAAGAGGTATTACGTAGAAAATTTTGTTTTGATATTCTGCCAAATTTTCAGTACTAACCTGCAAGGCTTGAGTGGTGATTAGTAAGAAGAGTATAATATTTCAACTCTCTGAAATGGTCAGTATACTATTTGCCCTCGCCATAAAGCCGCTGAATTTGTCCCAAAGTCATTTTTAGTGCAGAGTGAACTATTGGGATGGTTTGGGGGTTGACAGCCCTAAAGCACTATGGTAATATGGTGTAAACTTTAATGTTTGTATAATTAATTAATTTCAATTAATTCATTACACTTACAGGAAAGTGGGGGAGGGGGGTGGGATGGGGTACGCACTTGTGAGCGCAGCACCAGGAAAAGCGTGTGATATCTACGCTACCACCTCTTTGATCACTTCACTAAGCTATTTATTTGATTCAGGTAAGCCCTTGCCCTCCTTGTGGTACTATTCTCGTTAGAACAAAGCTAATTTGCCCTAAACGGATACACAGATAGGTTATCGTTCACTTTGACTAACACATTAGGCGGAAAGTGCATTTCTTATGGGATCACATATAAACGTTTCTTGCTTTCCTTGTGGTAGAACCCAACATGTGACACGCATGCGTTCTAAAATCGGTAAGGGTAATAGGCCACGTTCGATATATCAATAATCCAACATGGCTCCGAAGCTTTCGGGTAAAAATTGTAAATTTTTTGAAGTTTCTTTTGTCTCTTAATTCCCAAAAGAGACTTGGATACAAAGAAAATAACACCAAATACAGAAGTTTGTCATGAAAACCTCGGAGCCATGCTAGAATATTGATATATCGAATGTGGCCTATTTTACCATCCCCAGAGCCACGCGGTGTGTTTTACTAATGTCGTGTGATGTTACCGAGGATGCCAGTTATTTTTCAGTTAGCGCCACTTCTCCCATTTTCGTGCTAAAAACGCTACTGCCGTGACTGTGTTTCTTTAATTTGGAATTACTCCTGGCTCGAATCAACAAATATCATCTGCTGTTTTCAAACTACAGCTAATGTGTATGCCAGGGTCAAATAAAGAAGGGAGGCATATTGTTTCTCATCAGCGACCTGTCTGAACAGTCTGCCGAGTTAGTGGCAATAAAACATATCAAATTGTATATAATAATAATTTGTGACAGAGAAACCAGTGATGCAGATTCCGTGGCATTTAATGAAAGCGCAAATTAACTTTTTAAAAAAACTGGATTACTGATATACTAAGACATATCTCGGCCAATTAGCGCTGTTTGCCTTCGATGCTTCTCGTTGAAGTACAGAAGCCTATCGTATGCTTCTGATTGATATCATGGTGTATTACAGTGTAACGAACTCAACCGGGGCCACCCAACCTTTTTCTGCCAATCACAAGTCGAGCTCAGAACAAATGAATCGGAGTTCGTTCACTTCGGACCAATCACAAATGAGGGACTTGGGGTGAAAAGTTGTTTATTTCCATCAACGAAAAGACAACTTGAATAGTGTATTCACTGTTAGGCGCCACAAATTTTCAAAACTAAAACGGACCAAACACAAATACATTTATCCAATGATGGCTTGAATGAAGATAAAACAGCCTCAACGCGAATTTGACTCATATTTACAAATATGTTCGCTCGACGGTCGCGAATGTTGACAGACTTACATTGCAATGTAAAATATACGTTATGTTCGGATTGACTGCAATGTTGAAGACAAAACGGACTATATATCAGTATTGGACTCAACAATACTGAAACAACGAGGGGCTAAACAAGACATTTTCGAGTTGCCTATTATAACGGATCGCCAGCAGTTGACGTAAAGGTCGACAAAACCTGACAGAGTTTCATGACCAGCTACAATTTTGAAGGCCGATAAAGTTTTACAACCTGTAACATTAATTCGAACAGAAAATTTCCTCATCTTTACTACATATTACAGGGCATTATGTGTAGGTAATCCGCATACGGTTTCGAGTTTAATTTGGAATCAATTTGGGCGAGTGAGTTTTTCAAACAGCTGAAATTCTCACGAGCCGCTTCCGAGCGAGTGCAATTTCAGCTTATTACAAATTTCACCAGTGCAACACGTCGTTTTTATTCCGTAAATAAATTGTGTTCGGTAGTACGTTTCATGACGTTTTGTCTTCAAAATTCCTGCAGTCATCTGGTAAATATATTTGTTTCCTCTCTGCTGTCCTGCTTTATGTTCTCGGTATTCATTTCGTGAGTAAAATTATGTTTACTAATGCCGTTTCGTCCTCAAAATTCCTGGCCGTCATTCGGTACATATAATTGTGTTTAGTACGTTTCGTCTCCATAATTCCCTGTCCACGGGATTACGGTAAGTATATTTGTTGAACTCTTCCAGGCCGTGTCATTCAGCAAACATATTTGGTTTGTAAATAGTATATTTATTTTCTTAGCCTGTTTCTCAAAATTTTCGGACCGCCATTCACAAAATATTTATTTTTCCTTTTCGGGGACGAAAATGAACAACATTTCGCCGTGAATAGAAGCGTCGCAATCCACTTTCACATTGCCTTTCGCATGTGAACAAACTGATTCTTTTGTTCTGAACTCGTCTTGTGATTGGCAGAAAAACGTTGGGTGGCCCCGGTTGAGTTCGTTACACTGTAATTTCGAATGGTTTATTAAAAACAAAAAAAGATGGCAACAGAATGAGAAAGTGGTTTTCTGTGATTTTGATAATTAAATTAGTTGTTGTTTATCGATGAAAACAAAATTTGGGTTTTGAGTACAACAAAATCGTTGAAATGTCTTCAGTTTTTTCATCAGATATTTGTTACTCTCTTCCATTAAACTCAAGCGGTGAAAAAAGGTAATAAGTGTGTAAGGGTAGGTTCCGTGCGCTTTTTAGAGAAAACATTAAGGGTTTTATCCCCCGAGGGGGGGGGGGCACTTCCGCGAATTTTGGATAGGGGTTTGCCGCGAAGGTTCTTGAACCCTAACCCTATTTAAGGACTACGAAAGCGAAAACTGGCGTTTTCACATTCCAGTTAAGAAGTAGAAAACATGTACCGTGTTTGTGTCGAGTTATAAAAACATGAGTCACTCACTCACTCACTCACTCACTCACTCACTCACTCACTCACTCACTCACC
>CM042747.1:1317386-1324886 GCA_022496165.2 Catalaphyllia jardinei
CTCACTCACGCAGTCACTCACTCACGCAGTCACGCAGTCACGCAGTCACGCAGTCAGTCACTCACTCAGTCACTCACTCAGTCACTCACTCAGTGAGTCACTCAGTGAGTCACTCAGTGAGTCACTCAGTGAGTCACTCAGTCACTCACTCACTCAGTCACACACTCACTCAGTCACACACTCACTCACTCACTCACACTCACTCACTCACTCACACTCAATCACTCACACTCACTCACTCACTCACACTCACTCACTCACTCACTCACTCCCTCACTGACCCACTCACGCACTGACTCACTGACTCACTGACTCACTGACTCACTGACTCACACTCACTCACACTCACTCACTCACTCACTGACTCACTGACTCACTCACTCACTCACTTCCGTTATATCAGGTGGCACATGGAGCCTCAAATCAGGCCAAATATGGACTAAAAACGACTTTTTGAAATATTTTATTACATGTAGCATAGTTAAAATGCAACTCTACCCTCTTTATGTCGAACCCGCTATTAACTTTAGCAAGCTTGTTTCCCTTGGCACTTCTAGTTGGTGGAGTTCTACTGTACTTGTCATTTTTAAAAACACCTCCTCCTTTAAGAACTCAGTACTTGAACGCTGTTCTGTTTCTGTTAGGACTGCTGAAGTCGTTTCGCGATTCCGGCCGCGTTGTCCAATCATAGTGGTGACACGTGACGCGCGCGTGGCTCGTCAGATGCATTTGAACCGTGGTTGCTTCCCTCTGATATACGACAAACCACCAAAAGACAACGTGCTAGAAGAACACGATGAGAGGCTGGACTTTGCGCTGGACATGGGAAAAAGCATGGGTTTCTTGAAACTTGGAAACACCTTCGTGTTTGTATCGGGTTGGAAGGCAGGAGCCGCACACACCAACACCATCCGTATTCTAACTGTCATGGAGGAGAAGATACACATTGCCAAGAGCTTGTCAGAATCAGCCGACCTCCGAGGAAAAATGATCAAGTAAACTGCTACCCGGGCTCAGGTTGTCTATGTCTTATAGAGTATTTTGGTAAACTTTATCCTATTGATTTCACGGTTTAGGTCTTGGAACTGTTTGACTGTATGTATGGTGATATTTAAATCAGTTTTTATTGGACAGTGAACATAATTTCTTGTACTGTACAACCAAGAGTAGCTCAAATCCCTTTTTTAACAATCAGAGTTGAGAAAGTTATTTTTCTCCAGAAAAACCTTTTTTTAGTTTGGGGAAATGATAGTATTTAGATTGTAGGCATTTGAGATGTAGAGAGTTTTTTTTTTTACACGGTTGTGCACTCTAAAGAGTAAGAGAATTGTTAAGATCCAGAGATGAGGACCACGCGATTAGCCCCTGCCGAACAGGCGCTTGAGTATGGAGAATACGCGCGATAGCGACAACACGCGCGCGGTGCAGATACGTGAGGAAAAGAGAGAGAACCACTTCACCGCGTGTGACGAGGTTGTTCCAACTTGTGACCTGTTCTTTCTCCAGCGCTTCTCACGCAGATTGCTATCATGTCCATCAAACTAGTCATACCGTAGAAAATAGCACTACGGGGTCAACACTAACACCGTGACATCCCCGTCCCATCTCAGTTTCATAATGTGCTCGTGCGGGACTTGTGGAAGTTTATAATTCTGGTGAGAATGGGTATATCATAAACGGTAAAAAAGACCTTTGGAAATGAGCTGCACAAAAAAAACGACTTGGAGACTGAAGAAGAATATAGTGTTCATCTGCACTTTCCGTGGCTATTGCAAATTGCACAAGCACAATAAGATAGTTAGTCAGCTTGGATACTTCTATGACAATACGGAGGGGAGGGGGTGCCTTACCCGTATAAGTAGAGGATGGTGTTTTAAGAGGGATTTATGTTATACAGATGTACAGTATTAGGGTAATCTCTGTTTCGAGGAATGGCTAGTTTTGTTGTTTAGAGGGGTTGTGTTCTATTTTTCTATCGGTAGATCTAGTAAAAGTCGAAGTATCATCTAAGATTCTTACGTTAAATCACTGAGAAGATTTTCATTTATAATCTTATCTTTTTGTTACGCTTCGGTGACGAGTTTGGTAGAGTCGTGGTTCATTTGGCGAGGCGCAGTTAAACAAAGTGGGATCATTTGAAATGTAAAGGAGATTACTCTGCGCGCCGAAGTGTACCAAAAAGAACCATAAGCCACGCTATTTACCACTGCGGAACTCTATTTAGGAGCAGGTTATGATGTCAAAGCGATTTAAATATATCCTTCATATGAACTACAGTAAAGTGATCAAACAATTTCGCGCGTTCATATTTGATTTTGGAACTTTGTCGTTGATGTACATCTACAGAAACACAACAAAATGAAAATAAAAGAAAAAGAAAATCAAGTTGAGTGAAGAATTTAGGTATAGCTCTCAACGAATTCCAACATTATCAGCATTTTTTGGGTGGTCACTGTCATGACGGTATAGTGAACATCAGACAATGGCCAAGTTGTTAGTGAACAAGTTGTGATCATTTTGTTAACGAAAAAAGGTTACCATAGCAACAGTATATTATAATCGTTGCTTATAGATCGTTTTCACGTGACTTCACTTTCTAAAATCTAAAACTAAAGATCCACCAAAGTTTTTACCCTCATCAAGTATAAGAGGCGGCATACCTATATCTGTTTGCAATTTTACAGCTCAATAGCGTGCTTCGTTTAGAAACCAGAGCATTTGGAATTTTCGAGTTATGGAGGTGCGTGACACAAGGCTACGATCGAATTTGTTGAAAATATATTCTTATCTCATGATTTTGAGCCCTTTTAGAAGTTAGAGCATTAGGAAAAGTGCTCATGTAAATGCTTGTTTTTTCAGTACTGTCAATCAGTCGCCTAGAAAGCCAAAGTAAGTTCCAGATGTTTACACTATTTTCCGGCCGCCATATTGGTGTACCACGGAGGTACACCAACTCCAAACAAACTTGGTGACTTGGCTCAATGATTTATTATCGAATTGTGCTTTGCATGCTTGGCTAGATTTAAACCAATTGTAGGAAGGGGCTCAGAGACTGCATCCTCAATTTAAAAAAGAATTATACAAAGTTCAGTTTCTTATTGAACCAAAAGAATAGTTCAAATTATTGAAAGGGAATTGTCCTTTAAGCTGTCCAGAAAAGTTTGAGCTTGATGTGTTGAATACTTCAAGTCTGGGTAACTCGAAATTTTTAAACGGGCATTTGACCTCCAGAAAGTCTACAGAAAGCCAACACCTTTTAAGAGAGTACACACAAAAAGTTAAAATGTTCACAAATAAGTACATTTTACAGTTTCTTCCAATTTTTGGATTCAAACTGTGTATCGGATGGTGCCTTCTTTATGCAAACTCTTATCCTGATCGACGCCAAATTGAAACTAAAATGTCACCCAGCTATTCGCGCGTAGAGATGCTGTGCATCCGTGAAAGAAAAGTCACATGATCAGGTGATCATATCAAACGTGTCTCTGTGTTTAGAGAAATTACAGAAATTACAGCACAGTAAACACAGCGGGAAAGATGTGGTTGATTCCTTGATCTGTCATAAAGATTAGTTCAGTTCAGTCTTCACATGTACAACTTTTGCCGCAAGTTTCTGCCTGACTTACAATGGCCGAAGTGAGTTTGCCAAATTTGCGGTAAGTGTTGACGTTTTTTTTGGCGATTGCTATGAAAATTATGAAGGTGCCTCGGCGAGATAATTAAGCTTATTTTCAAGAGGAATCCTTTTTAAATTTAGAGCCATGCTGTGAGAGTCATTTTATGAATTACATCGTTATAATTTCGCCTATCTCTTAATGCAATAACACGCGAATCGCTTTGTGGAGGCGAACGTATACAAAACATGGACCGGGGTCCATGGACCACCCCATGGACCACCCCTAATTTTCAACAGGAAATCACCCCTGTTAATATGAAAATTTACAGGAGGCCAGGGTATGTAAAACTACAGACTCGTATTTATTGCTTATGTCCTTGACGGTTTGTCTCGTAACAGCGGGTTAGCGGCTTTACGCGGGGTAGTACAACAAAGTCTTGCGACTGTACATAGCTTGCAATACAGGCGTACTTTGTGGGTACGAGCAATAAATACTCATCTAATCTTTGGATCGTTTCAAGGCAGCTGCCATCTTGGATGAAGGAGCGTGAAGGGGCTGGAGCGAGTTATGTTATCCGGCAACCCCCACCAAGCAGCAAGCCTGTAGCTTTCCAGACGCGGTCTGTGATTGGAGAACGAAACAATAGATGATACAACAGAAACAATGCCCCTTGCCCTGATAACAAAGGAAGCTACAGGTCATACGGACGAATGAAAATAGAGGTCTGGAAAAGATTACTGGAGCCCCACCAAGGTATTGACCAAGGTCACGCACCTCTGTGCTCTGCCATGAAAATTACAAGCTGGAATGAAAATATTGGGGGTAGAAATGCGCTGGATCTTCTGTATCTCAAAACAAGTTTGTGGTCTTCCCATTTATAGGGTACGATCCCAAAGCAAGCCGCTATTACGAGACAAATCCTCAAAGACGTAAGCAATAAATACCCTGACCTCTGTTAAATTTTCATATTAACAGGGGCGATTTCCTGTTTAAAATTAGGGGTGGTCTATGGGGTGGTCCATGGACCCCGATCCATGTTTTGTATACGTCCACCGCGGGGGAGATATCCCCGGCTGTCTCGTATTTCAAAATGGCGGCACTGTCTGTCTCGCAGCTTTCAATGTCATGGCTGGCGCTTTTGTCATATCTGAATATAAGATACGATTTCCTTGGTGTGCAAGGGACTTATGAGGGGCTCAACCTCCTTCTGAGAGATTCCATTCACCCACGACCGCTGCGATTGTGCAAATAGCACAAAAACTGAGAGGCACTGACGGCCCGTACCCACGAAACATACTCCTCTTTCTATATGTTTAACAAGAAGGGTTTTTTTAAGGCACACGCACATCCCAATCGGCCTCGTAAATGTCTCTGCAACTGAACTTTAGAAATGACAACTTCTTGTCAGCGACTTTAGTCATTCGCGGTAAAGAGTAACTCTGTTAATTTATTCATCGTACAACTAATCTAGTTGTCCAAAACATTCCTCCATTGTAGATAAGGTGGAGGGGAGATTACAAAAATGTCAGCCATTGAAAGCGCGTGTGTAACCAGACCTTGTCTTTCCTTGTTGCTTTACTTTAATCTGCTTTACATTGAGCGTTTGACTGGATTCAGTTTCCCTTGTCATGCGAGTCGTGGTTGCTGTTTTTTGTTGCCTAATTGACCTACTTTCAGTCCTTTCACCGAAGGGTCTGGGAAGGGGAAGGGAAGCAAAACATATTTGGGAATGGCCTAGTTTGGCGTTTGTTCGTAACACAAGAAGCACAATGGTCAGTGCAGCCTGTTGACCTCTGATACCGCGTATAAAATTCCAAGAAACTTACGTGTCAAACGATTATAGACAGAGAATATGATATACATCTTGGAATCTCTGAAGTGATGTACATGTATAACTTATTCAGAACATAGGCACGCAAGGCGTGCAAGAGTTATTTTTTTGTGAACTGAAAGGTTTCGGAGATAGCAGAATTAAATCGATGACATGTAAAATGTTTTACCAAACAAACTACAGTAATCTGACACGTCTCCAAATTAGTATAGATATCATTTTATTTTCTAACAGGCAATTTGATTCGTTCTTTGATTAAACCGGCCACACTGTGATTGGTGCAACAAGCGCACATGCATAACTCCCCCTCACTCACCGATCTCATAGACCTGTCGACTCCAAGAGGAATTTTTGTTCCAAAAAACTCCAATTGAGAGAGCTATTCGCATTTTATACGAGTGGTAAGTTTACTTTTTTTACAAAACAACACTACTTCACCGAAAATAGAAAGAAAGAGAAAACATTTCCTGATAGGTTGAAAGTCAGATTTAAACAAGAGGCCATATGCATAACTTGTTAGCTCTAATTGAGTTTACTCCCATGTGAAAAACAAAAGTTTTAAGTTGCCATTTGTAACTAAAAATAGCAATATCTCATTTTGTTTGTTCAAATATTTCATGGGCACAAGTGGTGACGATTCGTCAGCTCTAATTGAACTTGCTCCCGTGTGAAAAACAAGGGTGTCAAATTACCCTTTGTAACTAAAAATAAAAATATCGCGTTACATTTGCATACAAGAACAAAACAATTGTCACTTCCACTTATTTTGTAAACGTTAAAACTTTTTCATCTAAATAGTCTCGTCTCCTCTAAAATATGTCCTTTGAACTAGAAGCGACGATTCGTGACCTAATTGAATTTACTCGTTGTGAAAAACAAAAGTATCAAGTTACCCTTTGTAACCTGAAATAAAATATCTCTTTCCATATGATTTGTTTACTACTGACTCATGAACTACTTCAAAACGCAAAACTCATATCGTTCATAACTTGCCACCATTACACTGAAGCAAACCAATGTCTATTAAGTAACTGTCACAACTGTCACGGACTAAAAATCACAAACCGGCAACATACACGTCAGTCTTTATTATTGAATCACCAGTCCTTAAACTTAATACAATCATAGAACTCCCAAGACTTCATATACCTCACTTAAGTTATCTTAAACAAGAAATTTTCTTTTTCTTCTACTACAATTCCTGCTGGCTATTGATGTGATAAAGCGAAAACCCTGATAACATTGACGAGGAAAGATAAAGTTTCATTTATAACTTATCTTCTCATCCCGGCCCAGTAGGAAACAATGAACATTTATATATGTAAAATCGTCACAGAATAATTTATTTCTGTTCTGTTGAAGAAATTAATCGTAGTCTCTTCGCGTTTCTCGTTGAAACTTAGCATAGAAACTGATCAATTCAACACGCAAACAATTCTAACCTGGTCACAACCTCTTCACATTCCCACTAGTGCATACCGCCCCCTTAATACAATTGTCCTTATCATAGAAACCCCATCAACATTAGTAGTAGAGCGGCTAACACTCATTTAACTCAAAACCTTACATAATGGGAAAATCTTACCCTTCATGCTCGCATGCTCGCAGTTATATCCCAAACACTATGTTTCTTTGATTGATTATCAAATTAATTTGCTTATGGCTATAAAACCCGCCCACAAAATCCTCAGACTAGGTTTACACTAGAGCATATTTTTCCGGATTCGTAAATGTTTCTGGATTCATCAATTTTAATGTATTCGGATTAGTAGGCGTCTACACTAAAAGGATATTCGGATTCCTGACCGTTTACACAGGACAACTCCGGGAACATTCACGATAAAATGGTCAACAAGTTGTTTGTTGCCTCGACGACGAGAAACAAAATGTCACCAGAAAAAAGCCTAGGGGTACGTTGAGGCAGTCTGAAGTTTTCTTTCCACTCGCTGATCACGCTATTGTTACCCATCATGTTGTCCCACCAGGCATTTGTCCTGGTCTTATTCAGAATCATCCAGCGACCGTGCCATCGTCATTTCCCAAGTAAAGTGT
>CM042747.1:1338812-1343812 GCA_022496165.2 Catalaphyllia jardinei
AAAATGTCAAAATTTACAAAGAAATGTATGGCCATCCGGACGTTGTCCGACAGAGCGTCCGGATAGCCATATATTTCTTTGTTAATTTTGACGTTTTGAAATCGCTAAATCTCATTCAAACCTAGCCTGATTAATACCAAACTTAAAGATTTTGTGAATCTCAGTGTGCTCTTTCTGACTAGTTGCTTATCCCATAACTTACAGACTCGTACCCAGTCCTTTTCGGTTTGAAATCAGGCAATGGTAGGCTATTTACAACTGTAATTTGGTTTTATCAACTGAGTTGATAAACCAAATTATCTTGTAATGCTCCCACCGACGCAGCACCACAGTTTCTTTAGAAACTTACCCTAATTGCAACTGTATTTTTAAAGCGTGACTTTAGACTCGTGTGCTCATTTACATTTAAAATCCTATCTATAACAAAACTCTCGACAGTGATTGGTTCTCCGCGCGTCTATTTGTTACGTAATCGGGGCGCGATCCCGGTATCCAATTTGAACTTTTCGTAACTGGATTCCTGTAATTGAATGCGCGATTTAATGGCTTCCTTCGCACTGTTTCTTTCAGTTTTCAAAACTTATCATAAAAAAGCGCTACAGACGTTTTCTCTCAAAAGAAGTTCTCAAAAGTCAATTTTTAGTTCCGATATTTGTTATAGATACGATTAATTAGTAATTGGAACTCGTGTCGTACAATTCAGGGAGTAATCGTGCTCGTAATTTCAAACGTTAATTTTTGCAAGGACCACCGTGACAGAAGATCTAATCAGCTATAAGTTAAAAAATAGACGAAAACAATCAAGGCTGATTAAGCAGAATGGGATTATATCCTGTTTAGGTCATTTGTACTATTTATAGCTTCTCATTACTACATTTCAGGTTGTAACGTTTTTCCATGTTTTTAAATTTTTAAATGTTTACGTTACTTTTTTCATCGTTACTTATTACATAGCCGTGTCACTCGGTCTTTTGTTATTATTTACCTTTCACTTGTTATATGGTATCTCCCATATTTTTAATTTGTAACGTTTAACTAGAGTCATTCTCTGTAACCCCCTAAAGAAGGAAGGCCGTACCTTCCGAAATATTGGAAAATATAATCCCATACTGTTTAATCAGCCTGGCTTATTTTCGTAATTTCAAATCGGCCTCGCGCCTCGCGCGCTCGTCCGATTTTGAAATTACTCGCGAGATTACTCCCTGAATTGTACCCCGCTCTGTCTGATTACCGTTGCCTATCGAGAGTGTTATTTTGAAAGAAAACACCAAATTAACTCCTTGTTTTGTGTTAGGTGGAAACGTTTCAGATTGAAAATTCTGGCTGCTTACATTGTAACTTATTCTTGCAGTGTTTTTTTTTTCATTTCTTGTTTACACAGCACCTCAGAAATACGTCTATCCCTCTGTGTTCAACGGGTTTAAAATGCAAACTAAAACAACTTCCACAGAAGTCCAACCGACAGAAAAGAAATAAAGGCTTAGGACCAGAGTTGTCCCAAATTCTTAGTTGAAAGCTGACCTGTTTATTAGTCCATTATCTGACACGTGCGCGGTAATGGTATCATATAACATCCGGGCATCTCTAATCATCAGTGTCCTGTTTGGATATAGCACGTGACTAAAGCGCTGAACATACAGGCCACTTGAAAAACACGTGCCAGCAGATCTCGCTGAACCAGTGCGGTTCCCATGCTCTCTCCGCCATTTAGCCCGTCTGTTCTTGAACCAGGTCTAAAAAAAATGATCTTTAATCACAATGTTGTTCCTGTGTACCCTCCTTTATCTAAGTGACCGTTTAGTTGTTACTTGCATTCCAAAAGGTCGCTTCTGAAGATGTATGTTATTGTCACGTTTGTCACTGCAGTTTGTGTGCTATTTCCTTTTTAGGCTACGACGGCCTAAGAAAAATAATTTTTGCGACACTGACTATTAAAAGCTCTTTTTCAAATATAATTTTACTGTGTTGGGGAATTAATTGGTAACAGGACATTGTGCCGTGCAATTCGTCTGTAATCAGACTCGTGATTACCAAATCGGATTCCCGCTTCGCGGTCGTCCGATTTTGTTAATCATTTGTATGATTATAGACTAAATTGGACTCCATTCAGTCCTATTACCGTTATTAATTCGAATCTGACGGACTCTGTTTTTGTTTTTTTTTTTCAAGTGTCTCTTTTCTACCTGCGACTACGAATATCCTTTCCTCTCCCTTGAACAGATAAGCGAACAGGTAATGCTTACTACAGTGAAGTCCCTAGGCTGAGTCCTTCTGTGATTGATAAGTTTTCGAATTAAACCGCCACTTAAAACATTATCTAGCTTAAAGCACTGTCTAGCTTAAAGCGCGGGCTTTTCAAAGTAATGAGATGTCAACCTTTCGAAAATACAAACACAATCGGCTTGGAACTCAAGCTTCCTTCTGCACATAACGTCACCGCATTAACTACAGAAAATAGTTCAAATCGAGGCTTATTGTAATCTTTGTCTCTCAAAGTTCGACGCTTTACTAATGCCCGGTTCAGACGCCGTACTTCACATGAGCTGAATCGAATGCTAATGAGGGGGAACAAAGGATTTTTCTCATTTGTATTTGATTCGGCGCATGTGAAGAACGGCGTCTGAACTTGGCCCAAGTATCCCGCATATATTAACTTGTTTTGTGGCTCCGTTCTCATTATTGTAAGGTCATTACAACACTGAATCTCTGCTTTATCGAGATTTTGGTGATTATCCATTTTCTTTCTGCTCAACAGAATATTTCAAAACATGGCGGTGTATCTCAAAGCTAGCTAAATTTGCTCTGCTTTTTCTGATGGCACTCAGAGAAAATCAGGTTAAATTTTAATCAGCTGAACAATAATTGTTTCAAAATTTCTCTAGATTATTGAATTTCAACCATTGGATCATACCAGTACGACTTCTTTAGGGATTCCAAGCTCCTGTGACAGTGATTGGCGTTTCCGGGGTGATATGTACTGTGTTTGGTTGAATACCTTCTCCAGTTCACCCCGCTGAAAAACGGTAAAATGGGTTCTCCGTCTGAAATTTACATCTTCCTGATGTTCAATAATTCCTTGACGCGGTTTCACTGCTAATGACCAAAAATTAAATAAAAATACAAATTACATCATCAACCATTTACGCATATATTGTTAATTTAATCCTGATCCAACCCAATTAGTCACTAATTGTTAGGATTTAAATACAGTTTTAGTTCGAAATAGTGGGGGGTTTCCATAAATGCTTGCGCGCATTAGATAAAAAAATTACAATTAGTACTAATTACATGTAATTTTTTATCAACGTAATGGCATGTATTTTTCAACTGGCCAATGCAGGGACCTGAAGATAACACATGAGTAGGAGGTCGTCAAAGTACAAGATTAAAGTGCAATTAAAACCAAAATTGTAGTTTTTAGCTAACGATTGACCTATATTCTAAATTGTTCTGACGCTGTCATGATCACAGATGTTTTTAACCCTTTCAGTGGACACGAAGTTCGACTAAAATTAACGGGTTGATTTTGGGCCAAGGGGAACAGAAATCGGTTCGAAATATCAAAAGAACGGAGTTTGAAATAGGCAATAGTGAAATACTGAAAATCATACAAGGGTAAATCCAATGGAAGTAGATTTGAGTTTAAGTTAACGGGGAATTCCAAATGATCGAGTTCAAGTTAGCTGGTCCAACTCAGTGTATGTTCTCTTTTCTTATTATACTAATCGTTTAATACTGGATTATTTCCCTATGTATTCATAGCACACTTTTTTTCACCTTTAATTGGAACGTAGTATCACTGTTGATGACTTTATCTGTCTTGATCAGTGTACCATGATTTCTGGCGCCGGGCAATCCTCAGCTTTAGAGGTAGATCGATTTCGAAGATTTCCAGGTTTTAAACAATTTAGTGTATCCTTTTTGCTCCTTAAAAATGAGATTACTTAACTTAAAATACCAAAGTACAAACCTTCTGACTTGCTCCCACAGAAAGGTAAGCTTGGACCTTGCTGCTGGCCGTTTATTATTATGGAATGTGAACTTGGTACTGGTCTGGAATATACATATGTGGAGCTAGTTGATGGAGACATGTTCGTAAAAGAATTAGTTGCAGTTGAAACCAATCCAGGACTAGCAAGACTTGTAGACCTCTCCATTACTTCTTTGATAATGTGGCATTGCTCTAATTTTGGGTGAAGTTTATACCTTTATTTTGCGTTCAACCAACGCACATAAGCATAAGGTGATGTAGGTCAATACGTTTATTCTCTAGCGCTATAATAATTGCAACTTGAGATGTTTCCTTTTATGACAGCGAGCAATTGAAAGTTTCAGTTACGGCACACCCGTATAATATAATTAAATATGACGTGAGGCATCTACTTCTCCTATTTGGAAACATAACCAGGTGACGTTACTGCTAAATTGGTAAACCGTAATTGGTAAATGCGTGACGTAGTTTGCCGCATCCTTGTTGGTATTTGTTTTTGTGGTCACCTTGGAAAGTAAACCAACTGACGTAATTGGTACATTGGTGATGCTGTTTGTTATTTATTTCATCACCTTGGGAACTTAATCAGATGACGTAACTCGTGATTCGTTGACGCAGCCTACTGCATCACTGTTGTTCTTTTTATTGTGGTCACCTTGGAAACTAATTCTAATAACTGGACGTAATGCTAAATAAGCGAGGAACTGGGAAAGGACACATCTTTCGTGTTCAACAAATTTGACGAAGGAGAAAAAAAAAAAGGACGGCGTTGGCAAATTAACCAGTAATTGTGCTATAAGTAGGTTAATGGTCACCTGGCAATGGCTAAATCCAAGGGTGTGTTTCTTTATTGGATTCTCAAATTTGAAAGAATCCGAAAGCAGGTTTTGCGTTAATAAATTGTTGTTGTTGTTGTTGCGTTTCTTTACATAACAGATCAACCCCAAATCTCTCGGATCATAGTGCGTCAAAGGAACCGAAGAATCCACTTCCATGATCCGAGATCAGA
>CM042747.1:1345461-1362961 GCA_022496165.2 Catalaphyllia jardinei
GCTCAGTTGGTAGAGCATCGCACCGGTATCGCGGAGGTCATGGGTTGGAATCCCGTTGAAGCCCTGATTTTTTTTTCAGGCTTCTTCTTTCCAGTTGCTTAAACCGGAAAATTTACTGCGATGATCAATCTTCACTTGCATCTATAACCGCAGTTCAAATATGAAATATTTCATATATACTTCACATTATCCAAGGTAAGTTACATTACTTAGGTCGGAAAAATAAAAGAAAAAGCGCACGTACAGAAAAACACACAAAACACAAAAAATACACAGGAAGGACTAGTGCCCGTGCTAACGTAAAATAATTTGACACGCATGTGACATCGCAGAAAATGATAGCCTAACTAAATATCGCTTTACAAATCAGGTGAACCTCGCGTGCTTTTCTGCAGTTTTCTGAAAAAAGAAAGAGTAACGATTTTTTTCCCACAAATTCCGAGGGATTGACATGGATATCATTGATGGAGTGTCCAGGTTAGTTCAGTGAAGTGTGGTGAAACTAACAGGAACAGGGTTGACTACGCTGTTGGTGATTTAGTTTAGTCTCTGTTTGGACACGCCGTTGCACTTTTTTGTAACTTTATTTCCAATCTCCATTGATGATACGCTGTTCTTCACTACTAGCGGCAGAGATCGCTCGTTTATTATTTTCTTCGGTCTTTTACAGGAGCGGTAAAGGGCAGGCGAGGCAGTGGCCCGACTGGATGTTTACATTTGTAACACTTATAAATGTCAAGCGGTTGTTTTCGCTGTTTTCGTGATTCTCAGTGTGATAACGTAAGTTGCCTCTGACCAAAAGATCACGACATCTGGGTTAAAAGACACTCTTTATACACCACTGCCATTTGCGACGAAAATATTTTTTAAGAGTGAGCGGAAGCTTGTAGAGCGTTCAAGTGATCTGGTTCACCAGTCAAGAAACTTCAACTTCCGCCCGGGCAATCCCCTGAGGGGGAAAACCCCGAGCATTTGACATTTTGAATTTATAGGGGGAAGAAAGGAAGAAAAGGAATAATTGAAACTTTATTTAACCACGGGCAATTCATCAGCTATTACAGAAAGTTAAAAACTAAAACTACTCGACTATAACTATAACTATAAACTACAAAGACAAAGAAAACTCGCCAGGATCACCGGCTTTTGATCCACTGAGCGTACCAGGGCTTACTCCCCTTTCAAAATGGCGGAGAGACGAGGAGAAAAACGAAAAGTTATTGAACACAAGCGAAATCACAGCTCGGTACAAAAAAGTAGTAAATACAGTGTTTTTCTTTATTAGTTTATCACTTTATGGCACTAGCATTCCTCAAAAATATTCCATTTTTATTCAACAACTTAATAAATATAAATAATTTATTTCATTTCAGAGAAATTTTTTCCAAAAACCCGTGAGATTTGCAGCCTTGTCGCGAGACCGTGAGAAATTACAAAAAATCGTGAGACTCACGGCAGAACCGTGAGAGTTGGCAGGTCTGCAGCAAATCCAACTAACTACATGTATCTAGGTGAGTTGACTTTATTAAAGAAAAAGATTTGATTTTCTATACAAACCCTCATAATTCAAACCGTCACCTCCTTTGTCTTTCTAGTAAAATGAACTTGACCGCCGGTGTTTTTATTCTTTTCGGCCAATATCTCCGAGGGAGTCTGAGCCCAAGTCTATACCCGGAAATTTCTTCAACATGGTGGATTCGGTGCGCCCAAAAACAACTCGCTGCGAGTCGAGCATAAAACATGTGTTTTCTGGAACTCTAGTCCACTCTACTGCGGAAAATATGATGGATGTATGTGAAAACAAGATTATAGGTGTTGATGATGAAGGCAAGGTAACTGAATCCGGTCATTTTGCCAAGCCGTTCGATTTTCTGTTAAATTTGCTTTGCGCAATTTTTTCGGTTTATTTTGGCGTGTTCATTTTCCATTTTCATAAGCTAATTTACAATTTAATTTAAAGTTATTTCTTACGAAAAAATATAGTTTTAAATATGTAAAATTAAGAAAATAGAAACAAAAGTTTTAATGTAGGACCTTAAGACCTCACAGTTAGCTTGTAAAAGTACTGTGAAATAGCAAAGTCTCCATAGTATTCTGAGCGTCGACAAGTATTTCTTCTCCACCTGGTTTGGATGTCAGTACATTGCATAGTGACTAGTCAGCCCTCCCCTCCCCTAGCCCCCAGTGTTAAATTCTTTGGTGTTTAGAGAAGTTTGCAAAACTTGTAAGGAGTTAAAATGCAGCAATAAAATTGAATTGTCTGAAATTTTTGACAAGAGCTTTTTCGTGCTGTATTAGGGCCTGTTTACATGAAGGGAGGGTGCCTGGCTAACTGGGCTACCCAGCTAACCGAGCTACCCTGGGAGGGCTAACTTCTTGTACGTTTCTTTGGTAAACACATCATCATTTACATGCTAGACAGGGTAGCCTGCCTATCTGGGGTACCCTGTCTACTTGGCCAGGGCACCTGGCTAGGTGGGATAGCTTTTTACCATGTAAACAGTTTGTGCCGGGCTATCCCAACTAGCCGAGTTGGGATAGTTGCCATCTGCCAGTGTTTATCTGCCGAACAGAATGTCAGTCAATTATCTAAAGAAATCAATGTAATAGACGAGTCTCAGGCAGAGAACAGGCTTGTCCCTGTGCAGGAAGCTGAAATAAGATGGAAAAAAGTTTCTTCAGTCGGCGATTTTATTTGTTGTGCTTAGCGGCCGTTTAAAAGATAACCCACGCAACCCACTCACTGTCCCAGTTAGGTGAGTTGCATATAAAGGCGGGCTATGTGTCAACCCTTGTGAGATATGTCCAGGATTGAACGCTAATGAGATTCAAATTCCTTATGATAAACATCACAAAGTGTCCTCATTGGTAAAAAGTCACCTAAACACACACAATTCAATCAAATATGAAGTAGTATGAAAATTTCAAATAACCCTGCCAAATATGAAGTACTAATTAAACAATACTTGCGTTCAATCCTGGACATAAGTGACCCTTCTAGCTGGTTAGCCCGGGCACCCTCCCTCCATGTAAACAGGCCCTTAAAATAAAGATGCAAGTTGTGGTTGTTTTAATGATTATGATGCTAGGTTTTGTCCTAATCAGGATGTGTTTTCTTTATTCAATTGATGCTTGGCAGTGAGTATTAGCTTTTTCAGTTGGTTTTCATGTGTTACATGTAAAGAAGACCAGAATCAATATCAATTTCCAATTTCACATAATTTATTGGCAGGTACCTAAGCAAATATACTTGGCATTAAATAAAGCCAAAAGATACAGATGTTGTGTGGCAAAAGTGTGACCAAATTGTATGCTTCAGTCTATTTTAGCGGTAACTTAAAAAATTACTAATTATATAACTACTCATTTTGAATTTCAAAATTACTGAATTAAGTTCCAGTTGAGATTCCAGTAATCTGAGAAAATGAAGTGGAAGAATTCTCCTGGGTACCTGGTAGTGGAATATATATATATCTGCCAGGGATATCACTCATTCTTGGCACAGCTCTTGGCACCAGTTTTGTCCCTTACTTTTATGTACTGGTTTATATCTAAAGAGAGAGCTAACCTGTGCAATATCGAAATTGCATCCATGTGTTAAAAGCTACCAGCTAATCTTTAATGCATTTTTGGCAGATAGTTTTTATTGAGAATGCTTCCAAAGTTGGTGATCTGGCAAAAAAGTTTGGATTTCAGAAGAAAGGTGTAATAACCCTCAAACATGGCAGGTGTTGTATGTTCAGTTGTTTTGAAAGAGGATTTGAAAGATTTATTGCTTCAAATGTTATTTCTAATATTACATACACATATATATGTGCCAGTTATGCAATAGTTTTATCCCCAGAGCAAGTGTGATAAGCTAAACAGGATGATGTAAACATGGTCTTGATGGGATGCCCTCTTGATCAAGACCAGCTGTTAGCAGTTTAAGTTTACCTACACATACATGTACATATATGAAAAATTAATGGTGGTTAGATTAAGATAGCTCTAAAAATTTAACTTTAATATCACCCGTAGTTATTGCTTGATCTTAGCTGGAACTGAAATCACAAATAGCTATTCACATTGGCAGTTCAGTTTTGCAGTCAGGCTCTTCCATCTGCATAATTTGTACTTGTATTGAGTTCAGAGAGTATTTCTTTTACTGTTTTAGGGACTTTTAGTGCCTTTTTTTAAAAAAAACTTCATAAAAGTAAACCCATGAGCCCTCTGGAGCACTACTGGATTGTCCAGTATCTTTACAGGGTTGTCATAAAGGGCTGTAACTCATAACACCTGTTTCAGCTGGCAAGTATCCTTGATGAGTCCTTGATGTTATGGGTGAACTTGCCTATTCTTGGTACAATTCACCCACAAAGAGATTGTTATGGGTGTGAGGACCAAGGCTTAAAAACATTTGACAGACCTGTCTTGGAATTAACAGACAAGTTATTGTTAATTGTCCAGTGTTAATCTTCAAAGGGCCTCACTTTTGGGTTGACAGTTATTTTCGGTGGGACCCTTACTCTCTGGGTTCAATAGGAAAGTATTTTTTAAAAAATGCATTTGGAAAACTGTTACTTTCAGGTGGGCCATACTTTTTATGGTTTGTTGACAACTGACATCTTGATGCCATCAATAACCTTTATTACACAAATACGTATCTTCCTTGTAAAATATCCTGGGGACCATAGAGTTTTAAATTGCTTTTTAAACAATAACCTTTAGATATATTTTTTTTCCTTGTAAAATATTCTTTGGACCTTAGTGTAAATTTACACTTCTTATAAACCTTTGTACAGCTGAGAAAGACATGCAGTATATTTTTCTTTCTCACACATATACAAAGTTATTACAATAAGTTTCTTTTTTGTGTAATTTCAGACAATTTTTGATGCCAGGTTTGGTTGACACACACATTCATGCTCCACAGTATGTGTTCACGGGTACAGGGTATGATCTGCCTCTCCTACAGTGGCTTGAAAAATATACTTTTCCCTCAGAATCAAGATTTGGAAACAATGAATTTGCTGAGCATGCATACAGAAAAGTGGTGGTGAGTTCAATTTGACTTCTTTTAATATCTCCTACATACATGTATATGTTGTAGTTCATTTTTTTTAAGTTTAAATTTTTCAAACTGGGTTGAAATTTTTCAAACCAGATAGAAATTTTCAAACCAGTTTATTTTTCAACTATCTATTAAAAAGGGAAAATATCTCTTTACTTTCCTCTATCCTATTCTCTTTTTCCTCTATCCTATTCTCTTCTTATTCTATCCTCCAGCTACTATACCCCTTCCCCCAAATTCCCATTAAGCGTGAATACTAATAAATTAACAGCAGGTTTTACCTTCAGGATCTGAACGGCCAACCTCTAGATATGCTTCCCACTGTCATTACCACTCGACCATGAAAGCAATGGATGCAAGAGCTCTCATACTTCTTTTAATCACTAACCTTAAACCTAACCATTAAACCACTAACCTTAAACCTAAACCTAACTATTCCCTAACAATTCCCTAACCCTGTACTGCATTGCTCCTAAACATAAGTAAAACCTAAACATTCCAAATATATACAAATGTGTCCCAAAAAATTATCAGAGAAAAGCATAGAGTTTGTGAGCCTCTACAGCCTGTACTCCCTCCATATAGCACAGCCTCTCTCCATATTACACTTCCTTCTGAACTCTGTAAGTAAAGAAGCCTTAGAGCATTATCAAGCCCAATGGAGAGTTTTATTCCCGTTCTACGCTAATCTGCGCTAATCTATGCTATTCAATGATACTCTACTCTATGCTACTCTACTCTACGCTACGCTCCTTTACCCTACTCTATGCTCCTCTACACCTCGACTCCTCTACACCTCTTCGCCTTTATGCCTCTACACCTCTACACCTCTACGCCTCTTCACCTCTACGCCTCTACAACTCTACGCCTCTACACCTCTCTCTACACCTCTACGCATCTGCACCTCTACACTTTTATGCCTCTAGGGCTCTACACCTCTATGCCTCTAAACCTCTAACCCCCTACACCTCTATGCCTCTACACCTCTACCCCTCTACAGCTCTACGCCTCTACGCCTCTACGCCTCTACACCTCTACGCCTCTACACCTCTTCACCTCTACACTTTTACGCCTCTACACCTCTAGGCCTCTAACCCTCTACACCTCTACACGTCTATGCCTCTAGACCTCTACGCCTCCACACCTCTACACCTCTGAGGTATTGAGGTGTAGAGGGGTGAAGTTGTAGAGGTGTAGAGTTGTAAAGGTGTAGAGGCGTGGAAGCGTAGAGGTGCAAATGTGTAGAGGTGTAGAGGCGTAGAGGCGTAGAGGCGTAGAGGCGTAGAGGCGTAGAGGTGTAGAGGTGTAGAGGTGTATATTATTCAGATGCCTATAATTCCTATTAATGGCTTAAATAGAAAACTTACATATGTACCAAACTTGGTTCAAATGCTCAAAATGGGTTATTCACCAAACTTAATGCTCGAATCCCGTGAACTATCGGTCGAAATAACCCATATAGAGGACATATTGCAAATTACTTAAATGTTCATTTCACCGAAATTGGACCTCGTCTTGTTACAAATCTTCCTGTATCGACCACGAATGCAGAAGACTACTTGACTTTTAGTAATACCGGTACACTTAATTTGTATAATTCGTTTAATTAGTATATTGAATGTAAACTTGTACATATATTTTAAAACGTTAGTTGTAATTATTTGCACGGCTTTTGTGAAGAACAAAAGTGCAATATTTTTGTAATCTTTTGATCAAAATCACCGTGGGTAAATAAAGTTTTCCTATCCTATCCTTAGTCTTTGACCCCCCCTGCTATGATTTTCAGAATCCTATCTGTCATGGGGGGGGGGAGGGGTGGATTTTTTGCTGGAACAACCCAATATTGAAGTTCTGTTTCATTTGTTTTGACATAGACAAGACTTCTTAAAAATGGGACAACAACTGCATCATACTTTACTACTATTCACTATGAGGCCACAGAAATCTTTTGTAATATCATAGGTGAGTACTTATACTACACACTACATATGTGAAGACCAATGCATATAGCCTATCCATTTGTATGGATGCAAAGTATGGATAATACTATCCAGTTGATAGACTGCTACCCAGTGGATACGTGTGAGCAAAACAAACTGTGTTATCCACTGGATTCTCATTAGTGATTTATCCGGTGGAGAGCATTATCCCTCCTTTGAACAATCAGCTTGACCACGCCCACTGACTGAGCCAACTGAGGCATCTGCATAATTCAGGCTTGACTATATTTGATTATATATTTTTTTTGTCATGAAAAAAATAATTTGATCAATAGATGAACTTGGACAGAGAGCCTATGTTGGAAAAGTTTGTATGGATATAAACAGTCCTCACTACTATGTTGAAAAAACACAGCAGTCTATAGAGGATACAGAAAGGTAATTTGTGAAATCTCCTCAATCATAAATTCATACGTAAGTCTGTGCAAAGTAGTGGTCTAAGAAAATATTCCAAGGAGCCCAAAGGTTGCTACCCGTGAAATCTTGGGTGCCCAGCATGTATTCTTAAGCTTATATGAAAAGAGTCAGTTTTTCCAGTCGCCCCGAGGCAAAAGTTAGTTAAGTGAGGCACCAGGGTTCTCCTTGAGCACAGTCACTTTAGTCATGTTTCTGTCCCAACTAAGACATCAACAACATCTTTTTTTTTTATCAATTTGTGGTCACAGCACTTCATGCTTGGACCATAAAATTTGTGATAATACATTCTTGCTGGCTAGTCTTATGCTGCTCATTTCGTCCTGGCCAAGGGACTCATCAGAGACCTTTTTGCTTGGCAACTCTTTGGGCATTGTGTTTTAAGTCCCATTCACTAACAAGATGATGACAGCAATCTCACCTTAAGGATTCCCTACTGGCTAGTCTTATGCAGCTCGTTTTCTGTCCCAGCCAAGGGATTCATCAGAAACTTTTCTGTTTGGCAAACTCATTGGGCATCATGTCTAAAGTCCCATTCACCAACATAATGTTGACAGCAATCTTGCTTTCTATGGCATAAGGATTCCCAGCTGCACAAGTTCATTAGTGAAAATTGACAATAACGTTGACAGTTACTTGGATAATACATTGCTCCTGGCTAGTCTTACGCAGCTCGTTTCGTCCTGGCCAATGGACTCATCGGAGAGCTTTCTGCTTGGCAAACTCAGTAGGCATGGTGTCCATTTCCTGTGACATTGATCATTTTGATCAGAATCTAAAACAGTGAGGTTATAAGATACTTGTTATCTCTCATCCAGAGAAAGGAAAACATTTCAAGTTAAGCTGGTGGGAATTGGGCCATACTATAACATATGGTAATCACAGTGCATTTACCATTGGAGAGATAAAATAACTTTAAATACATGAATTAAGAACTGTCTGTTCTTGGTTTATGTTAAATATTGAAGCATTTAATGTAAACTTTCAATTTGCTGTTTATTAATAAAATAGTAATGCTATGGAAATAACACTTCTTGCTTATAACATAGGCCTGTACTTAGTTAAAACTTACACATGGTTACTTTCTATTGTGGCAGGATAATCAATCATATATTGGGACTCAAGGTACTGAACACTTCAATCAATTAGATGAACTACATTTTGTTGCACAAGGTTCATTTTGAGCGATAGCGGCCTATACATGGCTTCTGATAGGTTGCAGATTTTCACGATTTCCAGAGGCAAATTTGGGGAAAAAACACTTGATTTTGTGGGAAATTCCCAGACATTTTCTGGGCAAATTTAGCTGAAAAATGTTTGTTAAAAATCAGCCGATTTGTGGGAATTTTCTGGGTAAAATTTGTTGGAGAGTGATTGGTTTTGTACTGACTTGAGGAACGTTTTTAATGAAAAAGACAGCAATGTTGCCACTTTTTTGCTATACAGTATGATACAATATGATTAATTGTACAGTTGACTCAAATGTCCTGTCACGTGTGTCTCTTGTAGAATCCTCTCATCACTCCTGTTGTTACTCCAAGATTTGTTCTCTCTTGTTCCTCGGATCTGATGAAGAATTTAGGACGTCTTGCAAAGAAATATGATCTTCCAATTCAGGTAAAGCTGTTGTGTTGAGAGCCATATGATCAAGGTGGAGGTCTTGGGGAAAGTTTGACTTTCCAACTGTTTCTGAGGGAACCTGAAAGTACAAGCTCATGGTCCACAGAGTAAAAATTCAGTTGTCTGATTAAATCTGTTTTTTCCTGTGCTCTTCAAAGTATTGTAGTTACTTTGCTTGCTTAGATGAAGAAAACTTCTCATAACTTCCTTGCTGTCAAATATCCAATCATGAATTCTCTTAAAATAATTACATTCAGGGTGACCAGTTTCTATAAACATATATTTTTCACAGACTCATTAAAGTTAATTTTAGTTGACTGAATTAAAAAATATGTTATTTCCTCTTCTAGAGTCACTTGAATGAAACAAAGAAAGAAATCTCCTTGGTAAAAGAAGAGTATCCAAACCACAGCTATACTGCTGTATACGATAAACATGATTTGCTGAACAGTAAGGTAGGTCTTATAACACACCTGCAACAAGAAATATACACATTTTGTTTTTGTTGAGGAGACACACTTACCACTCTTAAAATACTCTTTGCAGTCCAGTGGCAGATCCAGACCATTAGCTTGGATGGGGGGGGGGGGGGGGCAGGGCGATGCTTGCTCTGCTGGTCCTTCAGTAATTTCGTTTTACCCACCCCTAGATTGGCCACTACTGTCACTATATTTTGACAGTAAGTTCTAAATGTGGCCACATCCATACTTATCAGGTCGGTAAATCACCCTCACTGCTTGTAAATTTGCTCAATGCTAATTCAATGCCATTCTGTACGAAAATTTTAATGATGGCCTTCTTATACTGTTTCAATTGTTTTGACGATGTTCCCTGAGTAATAGGAACAACAATAAATTTTTAAGCTAAAAATTGCATGGTTATAGTTACAGTTTAATACCTACTCAATTCTTTTGTAGACATACATGGCACATTGCTGTCACTCAACAGAGGATGAACTCAATCTTATGTTAGAAAGAAGTACAGCAGTCTCCCACTGCCCAACATCAAATTTTAGGTAAGTGCTGCACCTTTAGATCAATATCTCAATTTGATGTGTGTAAGGTAAAGGTAAAATCTGCCTACAAGCTAAGTAGCCCTTCAGATTGGAGCTTATTCAGGTGTCTGAAGCATGCATCAACTAGGAGTATTTTTACTCCCCCATGGATGGAATGCTAACTAGTCTGTCACAACGTTACCTCCAGCATTAAATTTGCCAGTACCCATTTATACACCTGGGAGGAGAGAGGTACTATGAGATCGATCAATCAATCAGTCCATCAATCAATCAACTTATTTACCCTCAAATTTACAGAGTAGCAGTAGCACTCAAGTGCTAATATCTTCGAAATGAGAGTGTCTTTCCCAAGAACACAACACAATGTCCCCAGCCAGGGCTCCAACCTGGACCATTTGATTTGAACTTGTGTGCACTCTGCCTCACCTTGAGGCCACCACACCATTTTGTAATTAACAATGGACATAATATCATCTTAACCAAAAATACAGACATATGCGTGGAGAGCTTTGATCAAAACCGAATCTAACTATTCCCTTCGCTCATCCTCACAGTTTCTTTATTCAGTTCCCAGAGTCAACTGCTCTACATTTGGGGGTCATGCCTTCACCCACGCTGCACTGGTTCTATAGAACTCATTACCGCTGACTATTAGATCTAGTAGCAGTACTTCTATTTTTAAAAAGATTGAAGACTTTTCTTTTTAAAAAGGCTTTTAATTTGTGAACTCTTAGTTTATATTTGACATATAAATTATTTTATTGTTAAGCACTTTTGAATATTGACTTATAGTTTAAGCGCTCTATAAGTGTATTATTATTATTATTATTATTATTAAATAGGGATTTGACCATTGAAATGAAGCAAAGAAGAAAAAGCTTTTGATATAATTTAGAATTAATTCTGAGGAGATTTAGTCCCTGTTCAGTTCTTTGTACTTGGATTGCTGTAATTTGACACCTTTTCTACCTGACATGTGAGTGAAATGTCCAGTTACATAGGTATTACTCAGTGTAAGTATTCAGAGTCTACATACAGTTTAATCAGATGTCAGACGTTTGGTGATGTGTACTGAAGTGAAACACTGCTATACTGGTGACAAAATATTGTTGCCCACTTACTAGAATTATTCACTTGCTATCCTTACACCTATGGTGATTAAGCTTTGTACATTACAGTATCAGAAGTGGTGTTGCTGATGTTAGGCACATGTTAAACTTAAAGATGAAAGTGGGATTAGGCACAGGTAAACTTATTGAACATGCTGTTAAATGCGTAGGCACAGTAAGCTAGTGAATTCAATGCAGCCCCCTCTCATTCTAACTACCGGTAGTTTGGGTGTGCAAGAGAGCGAGCACTCTCAAGTACATACCTCTTACTAACCGAGTTCGAGGTCCGTACCGTAACTTACGGTTTATGGCCCAAGCGCGAAGCGCGCGGGCCATAAATCGTAGGGGAGAAAACGAGAATCTGTAACTTACAGTACGGACCGAGAAGACGAGGTTAGTAAGATATTTATTATATCTCTATTGTGTGTCTGGCGAGTTCGGGAACGATTTTTATCCATGAGGAACGCCTTCAAATTTCTGAAGCCGGTCGAAAGCAAAACGAACCAATTTGAAATCGTTTTTAAGTCGTTACTACGATTTAGCACACAATTTAGAGTAAAAGAAAGTTTTAAACCTTTACTTGCTAAATAAGTTAAGAAATTTTGGCGATAAATCACGCAACAGTTTGGCAATACAAACAACTTTAAATTTTAGCGGGCCGTGCGGGAGAGTACAGCCCGCTAAATTGACCAATCACAGCGCGTACTAACTTAGAGATATAATAAAAAGCCTTGTTATATAGCTGGCGTTTTTACCGCTACAGTGCACCCATTCATTGGCTAGTTCATGGTCACATGACATCTAACAATGAAACGGTTTCCCGCCAAGTGCCATGAGCGGGCAACATTGCGAAAACTATGACGTCAAACGGGAAACAGTTCACTGTTACCCGCGAAATGTTGACCGCTGTTGCATGTGATCGGAGGTGGCCTGATGTTTTCGCTGGAATCTCAGTGCATCTTTCAAAATTTGCTTTTGTTTTGTTTAGCTATACAACAAATCACTTAATGACTGATTTCTTGGAGAACAGTGAATTTTGTTTCCCTCAAATCTCATTGTTTCCCTCGACTTCGTCTCGGGAAACATTGAGATTCTCGGGAAACAAAATTCACTGTTCCCCTCGGGACCAGTCATTAAGTGTTCATTACTGGCTGGGTAGATGAGAGGCTGGTGTCTGGAAATGGTGCAGAGAGCAAATCAGAACTGTAAGCAACCACATGCAACTGTTAACTTCGTGCAGAGTGCAGGACTAGTGGAGGAAAAGTAACCCGTCGCATGGGTGTGAAACGAGCAACTGACAACTAGGCACAGGAAAATGCACTTAATTCAACTCAAAATTGGTGTTGTCTCGCCACTGATGTGTTGGTTAAAGAGTTCAGCATGTTTACTCTGAGCTGTCAGAATATAATACACAACTTTTAACTGTATTCTAATAGTAGTTCTGTTAATTTTTTAAAACATTTTTCTTTCCAAGGAAACCCGCATTGTTTATCAACGATTATAACAAAGTTGTATTTTGGTTAATGATATTTTGATTTAGAGTATATAAAATTAATTTGATGTCTTGATCCAATTTGAACTCTTAGATGTTTCTGGTGGAGAATCACCATCTATGTTGGTAGCTATTCGTGACTGCATCAAGGCATCAAATGTTATGAGCTTTGGCAAGTCAGATGGGTTCAAACCACTCAGTTTTAAAGAGGCTTTTTTCCTTGCTACTCTTGGAGGAAGTCAAGGTGAGTTGTGTACAGAATTTCCGAGTTAGTACTATCATTATTTCTCACATCTGATTTTTTTTGTATGTTAAACAATAAATATATTAATAAAGTAGTTTTTCCAGCACTTTACGTACAGCTGGGTGGGAAAAAATATTGAAACTCAGTTGCTATGTGGGCCAGCACATTTCAGTTTTCAGTTGCCCTCACTAAAATATTGGCTGTCTAATAGGCTTGAAATTCATACCTTATCAACTACATGCTTTCTTTTGAAATTGTGGGGTTGATTTGAAATGATCACTTAACAAGACTACTGAGGCTAATTTCACTTTTGATTGGACCACCCAACATCCATTTTCATATGCCCAAGAACCAAATTTACTTGTCCTGGGAAATCGGACCTAGGTGTTTTCCTGCCCTGTACAGGGCTGTGATAATGTTTGGAGTCACGTGTAGCCTTGCAGGGTTCGCAAAGGTCATGGAAAACATGGAAAGTCATGGCATTTATGATTTCAATTTCCAGGCCTGGAAAGTCATGGAATTCTAGTGAAGGTCATGGAAAGTCATGGAAAAGCAATATGCTTTCGGAAAATAAAAAGGCAAAAAGATAAGAAATTTAAAAAAACAACAAATGCGTCGGAAAGAGGCTTTAATTTCAGTAGCAATGAAGAAAAGCATGTATTTTATGCATTATAATGCTGGAAACTGATGTTATTAAATGATTGTTTTGATACTATTGTCAGAACAAGCGCTTAAACTTTGGTCATGGAAAACTCGGAAAGGTCATGGAAACTCATGGAATTTTAAAATCTTCAAAGAGTACGAACCCTACCTTCATCTTCACATCCATAACAGACTTGTTACTTTGTGGGCAAATTGTATCCAGTATGGGCAAGTTCACCCGTAACATCAAGGAACTATCAAACATACCCAGCCATACTTGTAAATATATGGAATTTCATCGATTTGAACTGCAGAGAATAATATGAAAATATGATTAACCATTGCAGTTATACTCACAACTTAAGCACTTGTGAAGTTGAAGCCTGAAAAAAATATTCAGGCCTGAACGGGACACTCATATATGTACAAAATAAGTCCAAATAGTCCAAGTGTTACCTGTAACCCGTAACACAGGCTATTGCTGGTGTAAAAAGGTAATGAAAAACTCCTTGAAGTGTCAATGAACATTACAAAATGTACAAACGTTTCGGGCAGAGCCCTTCATCTGTGTAAAAAAGCCCATTACCTGTTACTGTCATTACCTTTTTACTGTTTTCATAGTGTCACGCATCACCTTTCAATTTTTTCTATTGCTGGTGTTACGGGTTACAGGCCTTATTGACAGTCCTGAATTGTATGCTGTTTTACAAAATTGGGTTCTTTTGATGTGGCTGCCATGTAATCATGATTTACAGTGATCATGTTAGTCTGACTCTTTTTTTTTTCTAAACTGCTGCTCTTCTTCATAATACTAAGTGCTGCAAGGACTTTCTTGCCAATGTGTATTGTTTTAATAACCCTTTAATTGATCAAAAAAGTATTTCTTTATTTCCCAAAACTCCTGGGAAGCCCCTTTGATGCAAAAGTCCACCTGGATACATTATTGAGTAGAATTTTTGTTCGTTTCACTGCTCATTAGCTTGTTTTTTATTGTTGCTGGCGTTACTGTGATAAATGTTGACGAATGTTTTTTCGTTTTGATTCTGGCGTAGTTCTCGGCCTGGATGACAAGATCGGGAATTTTGAGGTAAAATCAGTCTCTGCTCATTTTTCACCTCGTTACTTCTGAAAACACTGATATCGTGGTTATTAACTTCCATGTTAGGTCGGAAAAGACTTTGATGCCTTAGTTATTGACTCTGATGCCCCGGATGCACCATTTGATCGTTTTAATGCAGATGATTCAAAGGTATGATAAATCACTGGATCAATGAACCAATCAAAAATCGAAGTAAATACATTTACGTCTGCGCGCGAGTCACCGTTTGTTTAGTTTTGACTTCTTATTGGATGACAAAGTAGCCTGAGTTTTTAAGCGAATCGTTGCGTATAGCAGTGGAGAACCAAAGCAAATGCGGATTATTTTCGACTCACAAAGGAAAACCGCTCTGACAAAGTAAGAAATATTTGTTGTAAGTCATGGACTCGTTGTGTTTGATATCTAGCGTTTTGTTTTCTCAGTTAGGCAAATAGCTGTATTGAAAGTATTTATTGCTGTTTCTCGTTCTAGGATATAGTTCAAAAGTTCCTTTTCCTTGGTGAGTAAGTGGGTGATCGTTCTCTCTTTTTTTCAATCTTTTCCTAGAATATTTCTTACGCATTCTTACACATGCTTTAACATCCAATTTCGATATATTAAAATTCAGCTCAAAACAATAGACCCCAGTACAAGGCTTTGGGGAATAACTACAGGGATTGTGCGGTTTATTCTCCAGAGCCTGGTACTGAAGTCTATTGTGTTGGGCTGAATTTTAATATATTGTTTTTCTTCGCAACAGGTGACGACCGAAATATCCAACGAGTGTACGTGGCTGGAAAACTTGTTTCAGGACGAGATGCCATCACAAAGACTCCACTAGAATACATAGAAATTGATGAGATGTAGTACCATGCTATAGGACCTGTCCAGAACCGAGACAAGATACATAGGGAGGTACAGGGCAGGCACGGGGAGGGGGGGGGGGGGTATAAAGGGAAATACATGGAGATACGGGGAGGGACTACAAACTTGATTTCATCACGACTGTCAGTGATCGTTAAAAATTCATTACCAACTTCTTCAATCTTACCCAGTCATAATGTCTTGTTTCAGATGATTCTCTCTGTTTTCTGATTGACGCACGATATAATTGTAATTATAAATTTATAAATTTCATGCGGTCAAAGTAGTATTTTGGCGACTATTGCATGTGTAAATTTAATCCATGAATCGATCCGAAAACAAAACCAAAACCTTACAAAGCCCGAGGGCCTGACAAGAAAAGAGGAAGATGGATAGAGTTAATCCTTCATCTAAACTTTCTTCCCAATATAATCTTGTCATCCAGTCCTCTAGTGGATGTCACCTCGCGCAGAGCTTGGAGGATTACAGTGCATGCAAGGGGCTGTCGTGAGTAACATCCTGTTTACAGGGTTGCCTACTCTAGACCTTGTTGGAATTTCTAAGGCCTGGTTGATCTAGAAATAACTTGAAATGGGATTTCGTTAGGAATAAGGCACACGATGATTGTTTCTTACTCTTCACGCTTTCTTGGCGCTGGTCAATAGTAAAATTGAAAGGCTTAAAAAATAGACAAGTAAATAGGTAAAACACATGATAATCCTCTCAAAGCAAACGGTTTCCTTAGGGATTTACTGTCTTTCTAAGTAGCTTAATTTTGCCAGTTCTTTGTTGTGTTGTAAGAATTACTTGGAAAAATCCAGCGCCAACATTAAAGGCACTGGAGTAACCGCATTTAAAGACCCAGGAAATCAGAACCACAACTGAACAGTGGAAGGCTCGTAAAATCACGTCATCAGCGGAACTGAAGCTGTTGGCAAGTGTGCGGGAAACGTTCTTTAAAAACGTTTTGCTTTGATTTTTAACAACAAAGCATTTTCACGAGTTCCCAATATTAAAAAGTTCTCCAATGCAAACTCGAAGTAAATTGAAGAATTTATTTAGTGAAGGAACGGAAGGCCGCCCTTGACTTTTCAATTCTTTCTTTATTTGCTTCATCACCAAACAAAGAGTTTTTGCATCGCTGATATGTAAATAAGGTTCGGTTTTGTTATAGGAGTGCGAGGGAGAGATTTTTATTATCCAGAATCACGTAGGAAGCTAAACAAGTGTTACTCTCCTGTTCGCGGGCTGAAAAAGGTTTTAGTTTTGATGTTGTGTAGGTTCTTCTATATGATGATGCACTGGCGTTTCTTTGGTGGGCTGGGCAAATATTTTATGGTATAATGTCTTGGTGATAACATAATGATTGCAATCTAACGTTTCTGTTGAAAACTTAAGAATAAAGAGTACAAATTTGTTCAAAATGTGTGTAAGTTGCTTGTTTGCAGCCCAGCCCCTCAGGAGATGTTATTCTTTCAATTAACGGCCCCTTAATACATCCCACATATGCATATGGGACCCTGAACAGAAGCGGCAGCAGAGCATTTTCGCCATTAATTTGTTCAAAATACCTTCGCTTCTGTCGTCACTTTGGTTTACTGACGTGAGATGATGAATCGCTCCGCCATCATCATTTTAAAGACGAGCTAGCTCCTTGACTCTGATGTTGAATATATAAGAAGCAGTTAATATTGTGAAATTGTCCTTAACTATACACCTGAGATGAGTGCCTGATAAATTCTAGCAACATTTGTAAAAGGTTGCAACTTAACTGAAGATATACAAATCTAAGTACATTGGTCTGATTTTGTAGCATAAATCTGAAGACATTGTAATATAAACTTCAACTGAGTATTGTAAAAATGATCTGGACAATTCGTTAATTCTTTGTTAGCTTCTACTGGAGATAACTGGTGACATTCGGAAGTGATTTTTTTCCTTTAAGAATTTGGGTATAAGGACAGTAGAAAGT
>CM042747.1:1367149-1381609 GCA_022496165.2 Catalaphyllia jardinei
GGGGGCGGTTTTATTTTCCTTGCCCAGCCGGGTTTGCTTCTTCAGTCGTTTCTTCTTTTTTCACCCAAAATAAGGGGTGTGAGGGGGCCCTTCCCTAGATCCGCCGCTGCGCCTATATATTGAACATTGCATTTGTTGCACTGTATCATATAAACGAGATTGGAAGAAGAGCAGGTGATGTGATGTCGTATGTGTCTTTGTTCGTTAGTAGAGAAAAAAGTGTAAGATGTGGTTCCCTCTCTAATGAAAGGACACGTCTTGCACCTATTTCTGTGACAACGAAAAGCTCCCGAAGTCGGGGGTGCTTGCCTGCGGTGTTTGGCCCTGACCAGTATGTCACGTAGGTTTTTGCAACGGCGGCACGATATACGAGGAGGAGAAGAAAATGCCTCTAGGTATCCTTGTGAAGAACGAAGAATGTTAAGGTTGCTCGAAATGACTTGAGGTATATTCGGTAAGCCTGGATTAAATGTAATTACAAATGGAATTCTGTGGGAGGCTCTTTTTTGATGGAGGTTTCGAGTGCTGCACTGCGAGGAATTTGGCGTACTTTTTCTGTTGCGTCTTTAACGAGGCGGTGTTTATATCCTTTCTTTATAAGGTGTGTTGTGAGTGCACTGTAAACCCTCTCGGGTGTCCTTGACTTTCTCTAATTACTGCACATACACGATTTTTAAAAATGTTCAAGAAACTCATGCTCTGTGTAATCAAGCTACTTATGTCGATTCAAATCGGGCGGTAATTTTAAGTGACAGGTCAGCCTAACTGTAAACCCTCTCGGATGTCCTTGATCTTCTCGGAATACTACACAAACTATTTTTAAAAATGTCTAAGAAACTCATGCTTTGTCTAAGCAAGCTACTTATGTCGATTCAAATCGGGTGATAATTGAAACTCTCAGGTCAGCCTAACTGTTTTGTTAAGGTTATTGGGTGTCCTTTGCTAGAATGAAAACAATGGTAAGAAAATTTTCAGTTCGATGTTTTATAGTCAACCACCACAAAATACATATCAACACAGAGGTTATGAGAATGCTATTCTGTAAAAATTGTTCTTCTTTAAAGTAGTCTAATTGGAAGAAAACGGCGGCCTAGAGTTCCAAAACGACCTATGTTGCTTCAAGCAAATTTATCGGATATCGGTTGTGAGCAGTGAAAATGGCGGAAGGTCATGATATTTCTGGCTCCGACGACGAAGCCGTTGGGGAGCCAGACACCGAGTTATACCAGCTTAAACTTGATTGTTCTGATTGGCAATACCTCCAGCCGAACGGAGAACGGTTAATATGGATAAAACTGTAAAATAAACCCATCATCAAATTATCACATAGAGTTACTCGTCATTGTTTATGGAAATACGTTGGTGTAAGTGTAAGGTGTATGTAGTCCTCGGATTTAGCCAATTGCAAGGACGGAACTATTCGAGCCACTAGTTTTTTAGCCAATCAGGAGGCGGTACATCTAGACTTGTTGACTTGTTTGGGTTTTTTGTTTGACGATCTTTGATGTGGAAGGGTCTCCCGTTGTGGAAGGTGAGTGTTTTCTTTGCTGTTGTGTTTATTGAACTGTGAACAATTCATAGTCTCAGAACTTATCGAACTAGCGTGTTTCCCCTCACTTTCAATCGTCTTTATCGAGCTGAAAGTTCAGTCGAGCAGCGTGCCCTTTTACAAATTCGAATATTGAGGAAAAGTGTTAGACAAGAGCAAATCCAGTGTCCAAGACACAAAATATCGACACGACACCGAACCAGCGTCGAAACCAGCGTGTTTACCACAGAATTGAACGAGCGTGCTCATGGATCGAAACAGTGTATTCCTTCTCTGTTTACCCGCATATCGAATTGAAAGTTCCATCGGGCAGCGTTTTTTTTAAAGAACGAGAGCAAATGGAACGGTTTTCGGCGCCATCTTGACGGGTAGGCAAGGCGGTCAAGCCTGGTTTTCACTAGCGACGCAAGCACAAGCGCAAGCGCAAGCATAATGCTCTGTTTTCACACGACGCAAGCGAACGCAAGCGAACGCAAGCATAAGGGCAAGCATAATGCTCTGTTTTCACACGACACAAGCGAACGCAAGCGAACGCAAGCGAACGCAAGCGAACGCAAGCGTAAGCGCAAACATAATGCTCTGTTTTCACACGACACAAGCGAACGCAAGCGAACGCAAGCGAACGCAAGCATAAGCGCAAGCATAATGCTCTGTTTTCACACGACACAAGCGAACGCAAGCATAAGCGCAAGCACAAGAAATTGAATTTTACGCAATTTATGAATCGCAACGTTGAAATACTAAGTAGAAGATTGTATTCACCAACCAAGTTTAAAGAAAGTAGGTTGGATAAAAGACGCTCAGTGAATTTTTCTAATGTTTCATACATTTGTCTGTAATTTCTTTGAGGGTCCCCTGTACCTCTTCTGAAAACACTTTCACGCAAAAGTAATTGGCCTTTTCACGCATCACGAAAAATTCGAAGAACAGCTTCACGTTCACAGAAAAAAGCAAGCAATCACGTTTCACGTAAAAATACGAATCATATTCACGTTGCGCAAACATATATACAAATACAATCATTACAAATGTATTTCAGTAAACATTTTAGTGGCTTTTCATGTTCTAAATGTGTGTATTTCTCGACTCTGTTAATAGATTTGTAATACGATGACCATATCTGAGCGTTCTGGTTTATTATATCGGAACTCGTTCTATCTCACTCGCGTGTGCGGTATTTGAAAGGACATCTATGGTTAACGGTCAAGGCCGGAGCAACGGGAACTGTAGATCGTCTTCCATTTTCACTGTCAATACAACTACTGACCGTCTTCGCGATACTAAGTTATGGGAAGCGAGATTTTGCAGAGACAGAGGGTCGTAAGACAGAGATAGGCGAAAGATGCACGCGTCGCCGAAGAGGAGGTGGGAGGGCGAAAGGGACCAAAAACCAGAGAACGTTTACATGAATAGCGAATGAGTTCCCTGGGGACTTGAATGGCATTGTCTCCTAAACCCTGAGGTGTTACAAGGATACCGGCGTTGTGCGTAGGCTAAATCCGGCAAGAACTAACAAGTCTTTTTAGAAAAACAGAAGGTTTTGACCACGGGAAAACACGCGGAAATGTCAGATGTCGAAACCATCTGTAGCATGAATAGATGATACATGCAACTGCATGAGCAGGCATTTCATCCAAAGGGTAATTTCCAGCCATTTGAAGTCATATTTCTTTTAGTGACATACTTAGTGACATTTCTTAGTGTTATGCACAATGAGTTAATTTAATTGATCACTCTTTATTTACAAAACATAATAGGACTCAGCAACAGTACTCATTTTGAAACCTTAAATTCTGCCTTTTTATTTCCAAAAGCTCACAGTAAACTGTACTTGGCAATCGGTCTCCCTACACCTTTATTGCTGGAAAAACTTAATTTTGAGCTCTGCAAAGGCGGTACTCACTTTTCATTAATGATTGTTTAAAGCCAACTCTTCCATACTGAATCGAGTGAGTACTGTTGCATTCACTGTCAGCGTACTGTGCGAGGACTTCCTCTTCACAGGCACTTCGAAAACGCCAAGAAACGGCCTTCGTTTTGCCAACAAAAGTACACTGCTACGCTACTCACCATCTATCACATAATAGATAGTGAGTAGCGTAGCCAATCAGAGAACAGCATTCGTGATAGAACGCTGGTAGATTTATAATAATTGTTAAATAGAATCGGTTATTGTTTATTAGTATAAATCTACTCGTGTTCTATCACGAATGCCGTTCTCCGATTGGTTACGCTACACACTATCTATTCAGTTTTAGTATAAATCTACTAGCGTTCTATCACGAATGACGTCTTCTGATTGGCTACGCTACTCACGTTCTATTCGGTGTTTATAATTAACAGTTAAATTATGAGCTTGAGATTTCTATTGCGTGGTAGTTGACGAGGGCGCAGCCCGAATAAAATTCGAGAGCGAATAATCTAATTGTTTTAGTATAAATCTACCAGTCGTTTAAACTGTTTTATTAAGGTTACTGTAGACCCTCTCTCGGATGTCCTTGACTTTCTCGGATTACTACACATAAACGACTTTTAAAAATATTCAATAAACTCATGCTCTGTGAAATCAAGCTACTTATGTCGATTGAAAACGGGCGATAATTGTAAGTGACAGGTCATGCAGCCTAACTGCTTTATTAAGGTTACACTAGACTCTCTCGGATGTCCTTGACCTTCTCAGATTACTGCATAAGCGATTTTTAAAAATGTCTAAGAAACTCATGTTCTGTGTAATCAAGCTACTTATGTCGATTCAAAACGGGCGGTAATTTTAAGTCACAGGTCAGCCCACCTACTTTGTTAAGGTTACTGTAGACCCTCTTTCGGATCTCGTTGACCTTCTCGGATTACTACACAAACGATTTTTTAACGTGTCTAAGAAACTCATGCTCTGTGTAATCAAGCTACTTATGTCGATTCAAACTCAGGTCAGCCTCACTGTTTTGTTAAGGTTTTTTGGGTTTCCTTTGCTACAATGAAAACAATGGTAAGAAAATTTTCAGTTCGCTATTTTATAGTCAACCACTACAAAATACATATCAACCAGAAGTTATGAAAAGTGCTACTCTAAGAATTGTGCTTCTCTAAAGTAGTCTAATTAAAAACGACGGCCTAGAGTTCCAAAACGACCGATGTTGCTTCAAGGAAATTTCTCGGATGTGGAATTCAGCCGCATAAGCAAAGTACTGTCTTATTGTGCTAAAAATAATGTTTGAGGCTTCATGGTCATCCTGTTTGTTGCTTCGCGATTTCTTTCTCGAATTAAGTTATAAAAAGATTAAATAGACGACTCGATTGAGGTCTTGAGCTAATTGCGTTTCTTTTTAAATATTCAAGAATTTCGCCTCAGTCGAATCGTCAGTTTGATCACCCAACATGCTACAGTCAAATCTGTATTAAGCAGCACAAATCCTAGATTTCTCACCCTAGATTTACTGTAAAAAAATACTCGTATTCAACGGACACCTATTAAGCGGAGGCAAACACTTTGAAACTAATCTTTATGGTCATTTCTATTGTTAAAAACCTGCATTAAACGAACATTGGGAAAAAGGAGGCATGTTGTTCGTCATTTAATTTTGCCGACAGGACTCATCTAAAACAAACAGGAAATACGATAAAACCAATTGAAAAGCTGACCGGACGGCTAAAAATAATAAATTTAATGCCCAATATTTCGGTTAGACAGGACTAATCTTCCTCACGAGGCTACACTGAAGCTAAGTAAGTATGGATAAAACGGTTACAAATTTTAAATGATACTAAATTACATGACGTGATTGGTTGACAAAAATGGAGAAACATTTAAACGTGTGCTTTTAAAGTTGTTGGAATTTTCTTTTCTTGTTTTGGAAAATGTAAATAAAATAGATGCTACTGTAGGCGTGTGAATGGGGTCGTATTTAGTGACTGTGGGCGATATTTAATTGAAAGGATAACCTCTTCTTTCAATAGCGGTCTTTGAACGTCTAAGGGCCTGGCACATGGGGCGGAGCCAACTAGTACAAAACCCCGGGAATTTATTCGAAGACGAGCTAAATTTATCCAAGCTCGACTTCCCATTTACTTTGGCAGTTTACCAACACAGTGGCTACATGCTAAGCAAAGTTACATTATTCACAGAAGAGTGCGATTATATTTCTTTGTGTGTGTCCCAGCAGATTCTAGTACAGCTATATAAGTTGTACGCATAGGAACTTCCATCAGTGACTCGTCCCACTAGCTGGCTTAATAAGGACTGTCAAAAAACTGACGACACTGACTGCGGTTAACGTAAGTAGGCCAAGCCGACACACCTTAACAACGATTGTTGATGTTCTTGTGTTAAGTTAATATCATGTGAAATTATCCATGGTTAATTTAAAGTTTACAAACGCGACAGAAAAATCACTTCACAGTTCTGCCGTACGAGTGCAGCCTATCAGTGTAAGCTTTGAAGAAAGAATTTTAATAGTACTGCTAAAAAGAAATTTCTTATATTACATATATTATTAACTCAACTACGTCTTTTTCTTGACGTGATGTATGAGATACTGACTTCAAGAGGACCATACTAGGCGTTTGCCTGCTCATTTCTGCGGTATTGTTTGTTAAGACATCGGAGGGTCTCGATAAATAGAACCACCGTTTCTGGTTAATATTTTAAACTACGGGACTGCTCAATTACACCTAGATCGCCATTGAAAAGCTGGCTTGAGACTGGCACGGTTTAAGAGGTGCATTAAGACTCTCTAAATAACAGCGCCAGTATTACAATTTTCAACCGATTTTAAGGTTTCAGATGACTCG
Source organism: Catalaphyllia jardinei (assembly GCA_022496165.2). Lineage (NCBI taxonomy): Eukaryota > Metazoa > Cnidaria > Anthozoa > Scleractinia > Caryophylliidae > Catalaphyllia > Catalaphyllia jardinei. The sequence goes on from CM042747.1 coordinate 1,373,487, forward strand.
TTGCTGCCCTATTTGCCATTAGTAAGTTACTCGTTTTTAAACTTTTTTTGTGGAATTCATTTCAGATCATTTCAGTTCAGTTCCTTTTCTTGAAGCAGCATATCCACACATCGATCCTGATGGGGAATCTTGGTGAATTCATCGTGCTATTCTGTTTGCTCGTGGAAATAAATTGTGGTGAGTGATTTATACTGTTAATTTTCTCTAATCTAATGCAATTTTTAGAGAGGGGGTCTAAATCGTCAAAAATCATTTTCATCGCTGCTGCGGCTGCAGCAAGAGTCATTATACAAGTGAATATTTGAAAGGTCATAAACTTGAATTGCGGAGGAGGATATGAAGACATATTGATCTGCGATGATCAATCACGTCTTCACGACGTTCATTGTCTTTGTATTCACTACTAAAATGTTCTCCGCTTTTTTCTTTGTTTTCGTCATTACGTTGTGATTTTATTTTAACGAAACACCCGCTCTGAGGTTTTCCACCTTCTCCTCCTCGGTTCTGATAATATTCTGGTCAGCTGGCACAGCTTTGTCAATAACAGTCCAGTTCTGTGTATCTTTATGCACTAGAGTAATATATAGATTTAGGTCAGGCTAAAAGCGTAGCTCCTGGCCACGTTTTTAAGAACCCGATTAAGCTAACCCAGGAAAAGGTACAATTTTGATTGCGGTGAGGTTTTCTGTTTTGAGTTTTATAAACACAAAACAAAACAGGAAAAAACATTTGTATAAAGAAAACGTTATAATTCGGATAAATTTTAATCCTAGGCTAGCGTTAGCCAGCTTCCCAGCAATCCTGAACTGTTTTCAACAAGTTAACTTGACATGAGCCCGCGATTTAATCGAAAACCAGCATTTGGTCAGTGGTCAACTTAAAAAACACGTGACCTCGATGAGTTGTTGACTTGAGCCTGCGATATGGTCACGTGATACTGGTCAGTAGATACCTTGTTTTGACAGGTGTCAATTGCTCATAACATGGATGTCCAATATCAAAGAGGTACACGGTAAAACAAGGCTGCATGTCTCTATCAACCTATTATTTAGAGTATGGCCGCCATGTTGCGCGACTCCGTCGCCGCCGACGCCACCGTCGTCGTGGTCGTCGTGCGTACGCGCCCACGAGCTATACCACTGCCCATGATAACCATGAGAAAATCAATACATGGGTTTCTTTTTCCTATATGGTTATGGGGCTCCGCTTGGCGGCCCTTCGGGCCGTCGGAGCTCCGCTAATATCTGGTCGATTATGCTTCATTACCTAGTCTGTGTAGATAGTCATGCCCCAGGTGACTCTCACTTCTCCATATTCTACAGTTGGAAAGGGTTGATGGCCATACCATTTGTCAGTACGCTCAATCCCATATTTCCTACATATCACCCAGTGTGCCCGCAGGGCCACCTTGTCGTGGCACTTCCTGTACTCATTCTGGGCAAGCTTCCTGCATCCACTGACAATGTACCACACTGTTTCAGTGGATTCTCCACACAATCTACACAGTGGTGTCTCTGAGGTCTTATCTACGCTGTGCCCGATCGAGTCTGTTATTAAAGCTTGTTCCGGTGCAGCTAGTATCAAGCTTTCTGTCGTTTTTTTTAAGAATCCATTCCTAAGGCGTCTCCAAGATTCTTCCCCAGCTACATCTGATGTTTGTTAGACAACTGTCACCGTAAAAGGGCTTTCTCTTTCCAGCTCTTAGCTTTCTTTTCTTTTATCCTCCTCTTAGTCCTAGAGGTTCTCTTCTTCAACAACCACCTTCTTCTTCAACACCACTTGAAGCATCCACTCTGTGCTCTCCCTTAGGTACAGGGATATTCCAACAGGGTCTGAAAGGGTATTCTCGGGATCCGGGATTTGAACAAAATACCGTGCGGGAATCGGGAAAACGATAAATATCTTGATGGTATCCGGGATTTGACTGTTCCCGGAAAACGGGATTCGCTAAAATTTGGGCATGAGATGTGGGATCTCTTTGCCTGTTTGTTGGGAATTCGGGAAATCGTCGCGACCCAAATAAACGTCCTAGCAGCCAAAGCCGCTTGTGTCTCCTTTCAAACCAAACTGTGTTTGGTTAATAGTTATCTAACTGAAACTGTCAGAGAGTATTTTGTTTCAACCAGATGCCAGAAAAGTCTATGTGGCGTAATAGCATACCAGTTATCGACTCCATGCTCAACTGATTCAGTTGCTTAATCTCTTCAAAGGTTCCAACGATACTTGTAGTTCTAGCGCCATTCCACGGTGATCCACAAAAAGAAATTCAATGTTCTGCTAAGCGACGACGAGTAGAACGACCTGTTCAACTTCGTGAATCACTTACAAACTTTCACTGGGTTAGCAGATATCGCTAACAATACTGATGCTTCGGAGAAAACCCGAGGTCACGATTGCCATATTGTCATCATACTGAGGTGCACAAAACTGTTTCTTTTTTGCAGGAACCTTTTAGAAAAGCGCTGTAAATATCAATCGAAAGGGCTAATCTACAATCCATTTCTTAACTTTTGTAGAAATTAGACTTTTAAATGTATTTTTCAGGAAAAGAAAAACGGGATTCGGGATAATGACGAAAAAACTGTGCGGGATGTGCGGGATTCTCGTGAAAAAGGAGCGGGAATGCGGGATCAGGAACCCCCTTCCAGACCCCCTTCCAAGTTCCTTCCTTAAACACTCCTCGATTCCAATCAATTGGTCGTTTTCACGTCACGCAAATAAGCTAAATTATCACGCGAGTGAAAAATAAAATCGCTCACCATTCAATAAATTAAGTCAAGAAATTGAAATATCGTAGAAGAGTAATAAGTAAACAACGTGCCAAAGTTTCGGGGATGTGCGATATTCCGAACTCGAGTTATTCGGCAAAAGGTATCACTGAAAATTATAGTGTTTAGTATGGAGACGCCATGTTGGAGCCTGTCTGAGGGACTCCAACATGGCGGCCGGAAAGCAGTGGAAACATCTGGAGTATACTTTGGCTCTCTCAAAACGTTTATTCTCTCTGTTAAACTTGAAAACATTCGCATAGGCACTTCTTTCAACATATTGGTTACTCAGAACTCGAAAACATAAGGCGAATCGATATTTTCGTGCACGTAACATGTTACCCATGTCGATGTCGCGCGTTGTGAAAACACCGAGTTCTATTTTAAAAACAAAGCGGTCTACCGAGCTGAAAAATGGCCAACAGATCTATCTTTAAATATGACTTTCACCTGATAAAGGTAAAAACTTAAAATTTTTAATATCAGTTTTTTCTGACGTCACGTGAAAACCAAGAATCCTCTTCCCCTTCCTTTGTCGGCAGATGCAACCTTTTAACATTACTCCTGGTGTGTAGACAGCCATTCATTGCCACTTCCCAGTTCTTATATCCATGGTGGCCATTTCCTCCATGGTCCAGTCCACCGTCCCTGCACTGTAGCATACTACGCCTTCAGCCCAAGTATTGATACCACCAATCAAATTTCCTCCATTCAGTTTTGAATTATCACTACCGCTACCACTACCGCTACCGCTACCGCTACCACGGCCTCGGCCTCTGCCTCTGCCGCTGCCTCTGCCGCTGCCACTGCTGCTGCTGCTGCTGCTGCTACTGCTACTGCTATTGAATTACATATTCTCACTTTTGTTTATCAGTGGTCACACAGACTGTTACCCCCCTGTTTCAGTAAATATTCCAAATTTACATCCTCTGTTCATTCCGATTCCACGAGGCTATCATGTAACAGAAATCTTTATGTAGCCTCAATTAATACTAACCAATATGGCCTGTGTTCCCTAAAATTTACTGGTCCTCGCCTCTGGAATTCCTTGCCTACAAGTATAACTAGTTCAAATTCTCTTAGAATATTTCGCAAAACCCTGAAGAACTCTATGAAATAGTTATTCTATTTAATTATCTAGCTTAGCGCAGGATTGTGGAGAAGCAATCGGTATTAAATTACTGGGATACAAGATCGGCTTAAAAAAAAAAACTCGCGCCCTTTTTTGAGTTATTTTTTTGTAAAAAAAATACCTCTAAGTCGGCGCGTCGGGTATGTTATGGGCGGGTGGATCAGTGAGAGATGTATGTATGTCACACCAATCAGATTGGAGTTACCATTAAACACCAATCAAATTTCCTGTTGTAAAGGTAAATGGTATGTGAGAAGATTTGATCCCGATACAGTTGAGAACGGCCATATTTATTCTGCTGTAAAAGAGGAGGAAGTATTCATATATGGGGTTTACCTCGACACAAAGAAGTAAATTCAATTAGAGGTGATGAATCGTGAGCAGTTGTTTCCCCGGAATGTTTGCTATTTTTAATAGAAATGGTAACTTGACACTTTTGTTTTTCATAAAGGAGTAAATTCAATTATAGCTGACGAATTGCCACCACTTGTTCCCATGCAATGTTGAACAACCAAAACGAGATATTGCTATTTTTTGTTACAAATGGTAACTTAAAACTTTTGTTTTTCACATGGGAGTAAATTCAATTAGAGATAACAAGTTATGGCCTGTTGTTTAAATCAGACTTTCAACGTATCAGAAAGGTTTTTCTCTTTCTTTCTATTTTCGGTGAAGTAGCGTTGTTTTGTAAAAAGGGTAAACTTACGACTCATATAAAATGCGAAAATTGCAAAAATTCCAATGAGATCGGTCAGTGAAGGGGAGTTACAGATGTATGCATGTGCGCATGTTACACCAATCACAGTGTGGGTTTAATCAAAGAACGAATCAAATTGCCTGTTCGAAAATAAAATGATATGTATATTTATTTGGAGACGTGTCAGATTACTGTAGATTGTTTGGTAAAACATTTTACATGTCATCGATGTAATTCTGCTATCTCCGAAACCTTTCAGTTCACAAAAAAATAACTCTTGCACGCCTTGCGTGCCTATGTTTATAAATCAGAAATAAGGCCAAAACCAATTGTCACCAGCTTGCAAACGTTTTTCCTTTAATCAAGTTTCCATTCGTTTATTAGATTGTCTGAGTCCTTTGTGATTGGCACTGAAGACAATCGATTGAAAATTGCTGTGCGAGAGCCACCATTTTAGCAATGCTGTGCTTTTTCCTTCATTTTAAGGTTGTTTATCTTACTTTAATGTAGATATAGAGCGGTCTTCAATTTTGAGTCGTGGAAAAAGCAATTACTTATTCATGAGACTACTCAGATAGTCCATAACTCAGCCAATCTCAAACCGAATAAAAACAAAACCAAACTAATCACTTACCAATTAGACTTCACAACCAATCTCTAACCTAAACCGAAAAAAAACCAAACCAAACCCAGCACTTAAGGACGTTCGCGCTAATTGTTTCTGCGCACCCTTACTGCGCACGCAAATTCATATGCCACGTCATGCATGAGCGCGCGTGCGAAGTCATAAAATAAACAAATGTAGGGCAAATGGCCATTGCTAGAACTTTGCCTGGATTTAACGATCTTGGACATTCGGTGACCCCAATTTTTCTTTCGATGGATCATTTTCTCTACTGATTTTCTACGTTATGAAGAAAATCTATCGACTAGAAGTTTGAATTTTTGGCAAAATGTACCATCGAATTCTGTTCTTATTATCTCTTCGTGCATCTGTGCGGCGGTTTCAAATGCTTCTTAAAGGGTTAAATTTTGTGAAAACGTTAGTAACATTTGGAATTATTTACGCAACAGACCCACTTCTACAAAATATAACTAAGATCGTGTGCTTCCGTTGACTCATCTTCGATGATTTTAACTATAAACTCCTGTAGACCGTGCTCAATTATATGGGACAATTTTCGAAATCAACATAGTTTACTATGTAAATGTATGTAAATCTTTATTTAATCACGGAAAATCATCAGTTAAGCTTAAGTTAAAAACTAAAACTAATTACAACTGCTTTACATGATTGCCGTGTGGGAATCCGATATATCAGCTACCTTCTTGATATTTCGCTTAAAATGCTCAACGGATGCAGCATTTTTTAAGTTTTTGGGCAAGTTATTCCATAGCATGGCCCCGCAGTAAGAGAAGCTTCGTTTCAAATAATTGGTGCTTGGTTTGGACAGGGTCAGCCTTCCCTCAGAGTTTCTTTACACGCTTTATCTCTGAAACGAAGACGGTGACCCCCAATTTTTTTTGCCTGAAGTAAAAATTTAAAAAAGTTCTATCGACTGGAAAATTTTCGCGCGAACGTCCTTAATTGAAAACCCCTCTATTTGTTTTTAATTTACCTTTAATATAGGAAATTAACAATGCACGTGGACAAAGCGAAGAAAGTTAACGTTACACTAAATTAACGCGAATTTGTCAAAAGTTAGGTTTACATGCATTAAATTAACGAGAATTTTTCGATAAGCATCTTGTTTTATTTACTGCTATTTTCATAATTTTGAAAACTCGCCGTGCACTTTACATTTCTGAATGCCAAACTGCGTTTTGCCTTCCGTCAATAAAACCTTCCAAGACAAGTGCACGGATGTTTCTAAGTTTTTTTAAAGCCGAAAATTTGGTTTTGTAGCCTACCTAGACCCTATCAATTCAAAATCAATCAAAAACATTTTGAACTCAATTTTAAACAAAGACGTCCTGTCAGACAGTGACTCTGAAGAGCCAATAGAGGAGTCATGAACTAATAAGGTTTTGTTTACGGGTTAGAGACTGTTGTGAGTGTTTTGTTTTCAAATACACGCACGCACTTACTGTACAATGAACTAGAAATTTTCAATACTGCACGAAGCAAAGCTGAGTGCAGTATTGAAAATTTCGAGTTCATTGTATAGTGAGCAAGTGCGTGTATTTGAAAATAAAACACGAACTAACAGTCTCTAACCCTTTTAATATTCAATCTGAGTTCACCGCTGGCGATAGACTTGCAATGGCTTCCCGCCCGACCTGAACACTGCACAGTTTGTATGCGTTATTGTAATAACGCACCCTGTCACTTTGATATCATTAGGTAACGGGAACTCACGTGATCAATTTTAACCAATGACGCGTGCGGATTTTAGACAGTGAACGAAGACTGAATATTAAAATGAAATAAAGGTGCTTTAAAATAACAATGTTGTAAAATAGTGTGCATCAAATTTACATCGGCATTAATTAAGATACATTAAATTAACGCGAATCTTGTAAAATCGCGTTAATAATGTACCAGTCAATTCCAAAACCGCCCATCCCCCCCGGGCAATCCCCGGGCATTTGACTCGCGTTAAGCTCCGAAAAGTGGGGAATTTGATCCAAAATGAGGCCCGCCCGGTGGGGCATTTGACTTAAGTGTCAAAACATCCGTCAGCGGTCGAAAGCAAAAGGATTTCGCAGTTCTTTGATTCAGCACGTGAACGGCGTTCACGGGTCATTGCTCTTGTCGATTCCACGCGGATTGTTCTGCTGTTGTCGTTTTATATAGTTATATCGTGGAACATGCCTTTGTTTAAAATGTGCACCGAAGACAAGATGAACAAGAAATTCGTATTGGCTGAAAATTTTGCACAACTTGTTTCCACAGTTGCTTTAACATGCCTGGAGGCTGGGGGATTTGACCCTCTTGAAGCTCTAACGGGTGGGGCATTTGACCGTCTAAACTGGCGATATAGCGGGGAATTTGACCAAAATTTTTCAAAAAAGTAAAATGCCCCGGGGTTTGCCCGGGGGGGATGGGTGGTTTTGGAATTGACCGGTACATAGAGTGCATTGTTAATTTCCTATAATAAGGTACTTCAGTCTTCTCCCTTTCTTTTTTTTCCTGTTTCTTTTTGTCTCCCTTTCTCCCTTTATGTCTCTTTTGCTTTATAGTTCCTCTTTCAGAGAAGCCACAGTCTCCGACTAAAGCTGGTAAGTACGTTTCAGTACTTTAAGATTGTACCACTGTACGTCTATTGTTCCGTTGAGCCGCTACAAGGATACTGATAAATAGTGTATGTGCGTACTTATAGTTGAAAATGTGTGCGAAATATCTCTGTGCAAGGCTGATTTGCTGTTATGAACCGTAGTATTCATTAGGTACAAAGGTACGATGCTCCAAATTTGTAGACCTGAACCATGTCAAAATTAAACCAGCGTGAATCCTTAGATGGCAGAAAAGAACTTAATTTTTCCATTCAGAGTACCAAGTCTATATGTTTTGTTTAAATAGTTG
>CM042747.1:1397058-1422058 GCA_022496165.2 Catalaphyllia jardinei
ACATTTGAACCTATTTTGGCCTGAAATCTCCGTTTTTGAGCTTACGCGCTGCGTGTAATGGACAGTTTGCTCGTTTTTAAATGAAATCAAGATCCTTGCTGTCAGGCTTTCAAGTGAAATCAACATTTTAACCTATTTAGGCCTAAAATTGCTGTTTTTGAGTTTACGCGCTGCATGAAATGAACAGTTTGCTCGTTTTGAAGCGAAATCAACACCCTTGCTGTCATGGTTTAACGTGAAATAATGGAAAGTTAACAGATTTGGCTGTAATTTGAGTGAAATTAACATCTTTGCGGTCGCGCGATAACGTGAAATGAGTTTAAACGGTTTTAAAAACCTGAAATCAAAATCTTCTTAACATTGTTTTCCGTGCCTCAATACTGTGCTAACCCTAACGTGTCCTGACCCTAAGCAATAACCCTAACCCTGAATTTTAACTGTAACCCTAACCTGCTTGTTTCGTAACCCTAACCTTCAACGCTAACCCTAGTTTCGGGCAGTAATCCCTAATCCTAACTCTAATAAAACTGGGAACTCTTAACCCTTAAGGGTTTAAGTCCTTGTGGTGGCGTGATAATGTGAAATCAAAATTTTAACTCTCTGTAAATGACCTGATATCAACATTGTCTAGCTTGTGCATTGCGTGAAATTAAAGTCTTTGCGGTCGCATGTTAACATGAAATCAAAATTGTAACGGTTTCAACCTGAAATCAACATTTTTTAAGGTTACACGTTGCGAAAGACCAATAATTTGCTGGATTTGAAGTGAAATTACTGTCTTTGCGGTCACGTGCTGACGCGACAGCAAATACAGGGTTTTTTGCATATGTAATATCTCAAAAACGATGCAAACTTCAGGGGAAAAAATGCAGAACATTGTTTGACACACATAAACAAAACTGCATGCGAAATCTGGAGCGTTTTTGACAAAGTTCACTTTTGAGTAAAAACCCTAACGCCCTTTTTCCACTGAAGCCTTCAACTAGTCTTAAAAACAGTTTATCATTCATCAGTCTCAAACACAACTTGCAAGCTTGACTACAAGCATGTTCACACAATGACTTAAAATGCATGCCCGAGCTAACTCGGGCTCAGGCTCCACGCCACACTACCCCCTCCCATATAAGGTCAGAGGTTAGAGATTAAGTTATCAAAAAGTTAATAAAAAGATTTAGGCCAGCCTAAAGGCGTAGCTTCTAGGCCAGGTTGTTAAGAACCCGATTAAGATAACCCAGGAAAAGGTACAATAATATTTTGATTTGAGTTCTGTATCTTTGCGGTGAGGTTTTCTGTTTTAAGTTTTATAAACACAGGACAAAGCAGGAAAAAACATTTGTATAGAAGAGAACGTTATAATTTGGATAAATTTTAATCCTAGGCTAGCGTTAGCCAGCTTCTGAACAATCCTGAACTGTTTTCAACAAGTGAAACTAACATGAGCCCGCGATCCAATTGAAAACAAGTACTTGGTCAGTGGTCAACTACCGAAAAACATGTGACCTCAGTGAGTTGTAGACTTGAGCCCGCGATATGGTCACATGATACTGGTCAGCAGATACCTTGTTTTGACACGTGCTCATAACATGGATGTCCAATATCCTTGAGAAAATCCAATATCCTTGAGAAAATCAATACATGGGTTTCTTTTTCCTATATGGTTATGGGGCTCTGCTTGACAGCCCTTCCAGCTGCCAGAGCTCCGCTAATAAGCAATTGTTCCAATAAGAGTAAAAGGCCACACTGGGTAAACAACAACTGTTCTAACATATTCCCGCAGCCACGATGGCTCCCTTCGTTCAAGGCTCGGTTTAACTGGAATTTTACTTGATTCATTGTTCACTGAAGGGACCTCTGGCTGGTAAGGTTCTTCCGGGGACTGTGCATCTGGACCAAGGGTAGCACTCTGAACCTGAGGCGTTACATGGGCTACTGTGGTCAGAGCAACAGGATTTTCGAGCCATTCTAATTCGACCCCACCAGTATCATCAGCCCCTGCCTGAGCCTGGCCAAGCAGGGGGGCCTTAGTTGGCTGTCGCACATCTCTTGGCTCTGATTGAGCCGCTTCTCCGGAAGTGGTTGCTGGAGGACGTTTCTCATGGACTGCCGGCAGCATAAAACATGGTTTCAGGTAATTGATGACATCAGACAGGGCTTTCAAAACCTTCCAAGGACCACACTGTCCTGCCTGGGTTTCGATACCAGACACGGTCTCCTACATGAAACTGCTGACCATGGCACCTGGTGTGGTAGAGTTTTCTATGCCCGCCTGAGGTTCTCTCTCACTATGTGCTCCGTTTCCTCCAGTTGTTTCTTCTGCTGAATAACATAATTGGGATAACTGTGCCCCTCTCTGGGGCAGTGATGTCTAGAGCTTCAGGACTGTGTCAAGAGGCAAAATAGCTTCCCGGCCAAACATTAGATGGTAAGGGGTAAATCCAGTCGACTCGTGCATGCTGGTATTGTACGCAAGAACCACTTTTGGCACAAAGTCCGCCTAGTCCCGGCAATGGTCAGAAATCAATTTGCACAAAATCTTCACCAGTGATTTGTTTAGCCTCTCCACTTGTCCATCCCTTAGAGGATGATATGGAGTCATTCAAGTTTTCGCTGCATTAATTAAATCACACAGTCCCTTGAAGACAGCTTCATCTACATTTGCTCCCTGATCAGAATGTAAGCTCTCAAAGCAGCCAAACTAACAAACAAACTATGTAGTTGTCCATCACTTTCTTTGCAAGTGCTTCAGCTGAAGTGTTCCTCATTGGAAAAGGTTGGGCAAATTTAGTGAAGTGATCGGAAACCACCAGCAGCCACTCATGACCAAGGCTTGACCTTGGCGTAGGTCCAACAATGTCTATAGCAACTATTTGCAAGGGGTGACCAAACTTGATGTTGATAAGAGGTTCACTAACTTCAGCACAAGGACCGCACATTCTGATGTGATTTTCAACATCCTCATGCATGCCATGCCAGTAAAATCTTCTTTGCACCTTGACACACCAAGGTGACCAGCTAAAGGACTATTATGAAGGACATGCAACACTTCAGGCACAAAGCTTTCTGGCAAACAAATGTGCTGGTAGATCTCTCGGCCTGTCTTGTTTTCCCAGTGTCTCAACACCAGACCATCCCTGAGCAACAGTCTTCCCCACTGTGACCAGTATGACAGAAGTAACTTGCATCCACCTCCTTCCACATTACAGCTCGCAGGTCTTACACCAGTTTTAAGCCAATCCACCACCTGTGACAGAACAGGATCTTGTTTCAGGGTTGCTTTTATACTTTCCTTTGACAGCAGCTCTATATCTACAGAGTAGATCAACACAGCATCCTCGTCCTGTTCAGCGAAAGTAGTACTTTCCCATGTCAGGTGAGAGAGTCCATTTTCATTTTCATTCTTTAGCCATTGTAGAGCACTATGGTCAGTCCTAGCAAGAAATTGTCTGCCGTTGTGATATGTCTCAATGTGTTCCGTTCCCTAGAAAAGAGCTAAGTGTTCCTTCTGGGTCTATAGTTTCTTTTGGCCTGGGATAGTGCATGTGCCACATAAGCTGTAACATGCTCTTTCCCACCCTGAACCTGAGATAACACTGCCTCCAAACCCCTGTCGCTGGCATCAGTGTCTAAAATAAATGGCTCATCCAACTGCGGAAAAGCAAGAATGGGGGCATTCATCAGCTTCCGCTTAATGCTCACAAAGGCTTCTTCACCCTGCGCTGTCCATCTTTTGAGAAGCACTGTGTAAAAGGGCAGCAATGCCAGCGTAGTGTGGCACAAATTGACGGTAGTAACAGGCTGTTCCCAAGAATTCCTTCAGCTGACTTTTGTCCTCTGGCACTGGCCACTCCTTAATGACTTTCACTTTCTCTGGACCAGTAGAAATGCCATCCTGGGTCACCACATGACCTAGCACAACCACTCGTTCTGACAAGAGCTTGCATTTCTTGGGGTTAATCTTCAAGGCTGCTTCGAACAAATGCGACAAAACCAGTGACAGTCTCTCTCGATGCTCCTGTAGAGTTCGGCCAATGATAATGATGTTATCTAGATACACTAGACAGTCTGACCAACACAAGCCTTTTAAGACAAGATGCATGGCCCTCATGGAACAAGCTGGTGCGTTAGTAAGACCAAAACATAACTTACAGAACTGGTAAAAACTGTCTGGGGTTGCAAAGGCTGTTTTCTCCCAATCTTCTTCTGCAACATCGATCTGCCAATATTCATGGAGCAGATTGAGGTGAGAAAACCACTGTGCACCAGTTAAACTCTCCAATATGTCAACACACAGTGGAAGCGGATACAAATCTTGCTTGGTTACCTTGTTCAGAGCTTGATAGTCCACACCGATTGAGTGCCGTCTGGCTTGGCAACCAAAACCACGGGAGAGGACCATGGGGATTCGGAAGGCTCTATGATCCAGGTGCATTTCCTGCCTTTTGTAGAAAGTGTTTCAACAAGTAGACAGGAATGTATCACAGGAACAAAATAAGCGTGCATCCTAGTACCGAGGCTACCATACATAACAGAAAGAGACTCTCTAAACAGTACCGGTATTGGCTGATCCAGTGTCAATGGTATGTTTCACACCTCTGGCTGAGCGTAAATGCCATGGCCCCCTCGAAATGCAGTCATCATAGGTGAATAGAACCTCATACTGCTTACGTTTTTTCCTCTTTTGGAACTGAATCACTACTTATAAAATTTCTTCGAAAAGGAACACTACCAGCCTCAGAGTTTTCCACAAAAACTGCACTACACTGCCTAGCCCCCAACTCTACCTTGACATTTTCTTTAGCACCCCTTACAACTTTGTAACCCTCACTGACACCTTTGTCAGGCAGTTTTTCTCCATCCACTAGTGGGTGGAGGTCTCCAGCACTGCTGTAGCGATACATTTTGAGAGGCTTGTTGAGGCAATTAAACACACGGTGATATTTGACTATCTTTTACAGTTACTGCAGTCTGCAAGGCTCCAACAGAATACCTTTCTGAGAACTTGCTTCCTGGTTCAACCACACCCACATATTCTTCCTGACCACTCACCCCCTCAATCACACAAGGTATATCAGCAGCCATATTTGGTGATGATGTTACAGTTTCAGCAGCAGTGATCCTGTACATTTTATCAAGGGGACCAAACGCCATCCTATTGGGATCTCCTTTACTGTATACAGTGTTATTGTCAAAGTTAATAATACACTTGTGAGACACTAGGAAATCTTTGCCAATCAATACTTGTTGTGGTAACCCGCGACATACTAGCACCTTATGTTGCGCTTTGATACTACCAAACTCAAGTGTCAACACACTTCACCAGTGTCCAGTAAAGCATAGGACAGAACACCATTGACACGACATGGCATAAATGCACCCTTAGTTTTATCAGGCGGGTCACTTCTGGCTGCGCCCCGCCCATCTCCAGTTTCCCTGGTGGTGACCAACTTGGTGAGGACAATTACCAATGAAATTGTTCAGACTGCCACACTTAAAGCATGCTCTGGGGCCCTGAGGAGACTCTAGACTTTTATTCCTACCTTTCCTTCCTTGGGGAATATTCTTCAACTTCTCTAAAATTTCTGCTTGTTGTTGAAAGAGCTGCTGAGCCCATATGTGGGATTCTGGAGTCCCGTGATGTGAAGTAGAATCCCTGTCCACCTCTTTGGATGTCAAACAAAGGATGTGAGCACTCTCTTTGCTTAACACTTTTTGATTCGAATCATATCGCTGAGCAGCCGCCAGTGCCTCATCCAGGGTACTCAGGCCCAAATCCAACACCTTCTCTTGTAACGTGAGTGGAGTTAAAGTGCCAATGAAGAAATCTCTTGTAGTTTGATCAAGTATAACTGGCGGGTCGTTGAGATAGGCCAGCTCGACAAGGCAGGAGATTTTGCATCTCATGTAAATCCTTGTCATGTCCACGTAACTTAGTCTGCAGAGTGGAAATGTAAACTTATCATGATTCTTTGGGATGAACGATCTGTCAGAGTGCATTTAAGAACTGCCCATGTGGATGTTTGCTCAGCAGTGAGACTGTAGTATGTCTGCTTGGCAAGGCCTTTCAGGTAAGGTGGCAAAATTTGACATTAAAGTGCGGCTTTCCATTTATTGAGCGAAGCGATGTTTTTGAATTTCCGCAACCACACCAGCCAATTTCCCCCCCCCCCCCCCGAAGCAGCCGAGAAAGCTCTGGGTTTAATGTGAAGAGAATGATCTGCCAAAACGATGGATGAACTCACAGAGCCATGCAAACTGGATCCTGTGTCGTCTTGCTTTGCAAGGTTAGCTTCCAACTGGGCCACTTTAGTCTCTAAAGCTTTCTCAGTTGCTTCCATGATTAAAGATCCCACTGCTGCCACCATGTAACACTACTAAGGACGCAACTAGTCTCAAAAACAGTTTATCGTTCATCAGTCTCAAATGCAACTTGCAAGCTTGACTACAAGCATGTTCACACAACGACTTATAATGCATGCCTGAGCTAACTCGAGCTCAGGCCCCACGCTACACATTCACGATAGTGTCCCTTGCTAAAAGCACATGTTTATTTCCAAATAAGGAAATACCAAGTATAGACATACACTACAGCCTGTTGTCGATAGAATTCACCCTTTAAGAAACAAAGTTGCTAGGAGTGTGGAGAATAAGGTTACAGCTGACTATAAACTTAGGCCTGGGAGGCATTGATCAGTAAAATTATTATCTTCTTTAACCACACATTGCTAGTTTTAAGGCCATTGTTGGTTTACAGTATTTTTTAATAGTTTTTTTTATTTTTGGGCTGTCAGAGTTCCACTTCACTAAATGTTGGCAGCATCATTCTTACAATCAAGACGATCTGTAGTTTGTTTGGGTTACTTGCTAAAACCTTGTATTTATTTTTCTGTCAGCTATCTGTAAGAATGCTTGTGTCAATGGAACATGCACAAAACCAGATACTTGTTCATGTAATGCAGGCTTCTATGGAGCAGTATGTGACAGAGGTGAGTATTCTGCAGTCTTCTCAATCATCATCAAGTTTTAAAATAATTTTTTGATCTTACAAGTTGATAAAGTGGAGAGACAAAGTTAAAGGAAACATTGACTATGGTTTTATTGTTGATGGGCAAAGAGAGGCGATCCAGAACCCTGCCCCTACCTAGTAAGTTCTACAACAAATAGTTCTTGTAGCCGATCTTATTTCAGTAGTAAAAGGCCTCACCTTAAAGACTGTTGGTTGAAGCTCATGGGCGTCTGTTCAATGACAGTGAGCAGAAGGAGTCCTATTTGTCTGACTGTCTGTATTTCCACTTAAATTTACTAATGCACAAAAATAATTTATTATTGTATCTTGGCTCTGTTTCTTGATTTTAATCACTGTACTTGATGTAATATATCAACAACGAGTTCGAGGGTTTTATCAGGGGTTCCAAACACCGAGAAACAGATGAAAGCACGAGGCCACTTCGGCCGAGTGCTTTTATTGTTTCGAGGTCTTTGGAACACCTGATGAAACCCGAAGCATGAGTTTTTGAGATGGCTTCTCAAACTAGTGTGAAAATTTCATGGAATTTTTTCCGAAGAATAGGTCATCAGAAGGTGTGATCAACAGGCAATTGTTCGTTTTTTATTCATATGGTAAATGAATGAATATTTAATATTCATTTCCTACATGAGGCCATGTGCATAGGTGAATATTAATATTATGCCATGATGGCGCTCGTGTCCCGATCAGAGCGATTTCGTTGGCGTTCGAGAAGGTACCAGTAGGCATCAATAGTTTAAATAAGATTTTGCCTGAAATGTGCAAGTCGGCAGGCTTTAAACGCAAAACTGCTCTTAGTTTGCGTGTTACCTGTGTTTCCTCCCTGTTCAATGCTGGTGTAGACGAAAAATTGATTCGCGAAAGGTCGGGACATCGATCTAACGCACTGTTTCAGTATGAAAAGGCTACTGAAGAAAATGTGTCTAAAGTATCAAATATCCTTGGTCCATGTACTAGTGTTGTAAGTACAAGTACATGTACAACCATAGAGAAATGCGAGGAGCAAGACGAATCTATTGCTTTAAAAGATGTTGTTTTTCAGAAAGGAAATTTTAACAACTGTACAATTGAATGGCTTGGTGCAAGACGGTCGTGAGTGACTTTTTCGGGTAAAAATTTTTTTCCTTCAAAAGTGCCTGAATTTTTGCATGTGCTTTTCAATTAAGTAGTAAAAGATTCCCATGAAATTTTTTTGGGTGGTTTGCACTTTGCTTCTGAGAAAAACGAAGTCAAAATATCGAAGTGTGCACAAAGAACGCAACAAAGTGGAAAAAGTAGAGAATTTTAGCCAAAAAAAGATACAGGAGAATGTTTTTCTGCTTTATTGAAAAGCACATGCAAAAATTCAGGCACTTTTGAAGGAAAAAAATTTTTACCCGAAAAAGTCACTTACGACTGTCTTGCACCAAGCCATTCAATTAATGTCACAGTATCTAAGAAGGAATAATTTTGTAGCACTGTACTGATGTAAACTAATTAAAATTCAAGTTTCTTGATCTGTGTCTTGATCAGTTTTTGAACTAACATCGGATGTGTCTTGATCTGTATGTTCATTGGGTATCAAGATCCATGCACCTGACCGAATTGAAGCAATCTGATGAATGAATAATTAATGAGTTTGAGAATGCTTCTTCTAATTGATTTCCAAGCACCTGTGTTTGGATATCCCAACACGCTGTTCTTTACTGTGGTATCAAGGTACATCCATGTGACCCTAAATGCAGGCATGCAATTGGTTTATCACTTGATGAATTATTAATGAGTTTGAGAACAAACTGTAGACAATCATGTAATCATGTTATGCAACTGTTGAAATCCTAGCTGTAGCAATGTGTAGAGGTCATCTATAGCAATAGTTTGTTTAGGCTAGTGCTACAGTATATAGAGTTTGTTGCCGTAAAGTTATATTTTAGATGTTCTGGCTCCTGTCTTGTAATCTATTATAATTTCTTTTTGCTAAGTATGTCCTTCACATAAGTGGGGTCCTCATTGCCGACATGACTGCAACTGCCAAAATGGAGCAAAATGTAATTCGCGCACGGGCACATGTTCCTGCACTCCTGGATGGAAGGGTCAATCATGTGATCAGCCCTGTGACCAAGGTTACTATGGTGACAAGTGTCAACACCAGTGTACTTGTCAGAATGGCGCAACTTGTGAACCTGTCACAGGAAACTGCACTTGTGCCCCGGGTTATCAAGGAAAAGGGTATGGATTACCTGTAAACCAGAAACACTGTTGTAGTACTAGCTCTATGATTTAAATCCTTATCCTGGCAGCAGATATTGATGTTGATGTTCTGTAGGCTGTAGGGTTGTAGGGTTTGTTTGTAGCTAATAAAAATAGTTTAATAAGGGAGCACACTGCCAGGTACATGTACATGTATCTTTTGCACTCTTGAATGATGGTCGTGAGTTGTTTACATTTAGATCAACCACACTTAGTTTGACAAAAATACACAAAACTGATCATACTTGGTCAAATAACAATGCGATACTTTTCTTCAGTTTAGAGGACTTGCATGGTCTTTTTTTCAGATGTGAACTTGAATGCAACCAAGGGTGGTATGGCCAGAATTGTGGAAGCAAGTGTATTTGCCTTAATGGTGGCAGTTGTGATCATGTTACTGGTACATGTAACTGTACTGCAGGATGGCAGGTATATATTGTTTACTGAAGACAGGGTCTAAGAAAAATTTTCGAGGAGCCCAAAGGTTCCTAACCATGAAATCCACTAAGCCTCTATGAAAAAAGTAAGTTTCCCTGTCACCCAAGGACAAAAGTTAGGCAGGGGTTGCATTTAAAGACATTTGATCATATATCGAGGCCATAGCAGGACCTGGCCAAAACATGAAACAAAAAAATTAATCCAATTAAGTATGACCCACGTAGGTCACGCACGGGAGACATCGCTGACTTATTTTTGCTGCTTTCATGCAAGCATATTTCAATTTCATCGAATTTTTTAATCGTTGCTTACGCTCTTCAAAACATTCGATGGAGGAGAGTGATCACCATGACATTTTTCAGAAGATGTAGACAAAGGATTCGCAGAAGGCCTTGGCATTTACCTTGCCCTGTGAACTCGTGGTTTGAAGTTCATTTCTACGATCCTACTTGACCAGGTGATTACTTCAAGCAACAGCTTCATGTGGGAAAACCAACCTTCTAAGTACTCTTGGAATTGATGAGAATGATACGGAAAGTTTCCGTTCGCCATGCTTCTGTAGTGTGCAGCAGATTGCAAAATAGAACAAGTCTCTAAAAGACGAGTTTTGTCCAAAAAGAGGTGTCGATTGATGGTTTTGACACAAGCTTCTGTTTTATGGCCTTCTGACTAGATATGACCAGCTCTGAGGCAGGACATCGGTCTGTTTGATCTTATGTCCTCCGCAGCTCGTATGTCTGCTGTTGCGACATGAGGGTGTGCTTGTCTTAGAGAGGCGACGACACATTTTATGCCTATCCAGACACCGATGTCTTTGAACGCGACCCCTACCTTAGTTCCCTGTGGCAACTGGGCACTCCTAGAGCACAGTCCTGGAAGAACTTAAGCAATCTGATAACCTAAAATCTCACAGTTACAACTTGTTTTAATTTATTACTTGTACATACATTTTTGTAATACCGGTAATATCGAAATTTAGTAAATTATTAGCTCCGACTATTGCATTTCGACCTTTTTGATTGGCTAAAAAACTCCGACTATGAGTCAAAAGTTGGACTTTTACGTCGTATGGAAAATAGTGCGCCAAGTTTAAAAATTTTCCGCTTTGTAAAATTGTGGAAATAAAAATCAGCGGCTAAACCCGGTTTGATAATTTACTAAAACAATTATTCCATTCGCCCTTGTTGGATATGAAGTGATTATAACCAACTCGCGCTACGTGCTCGTTGGTTATTTTATCACTTCGTAGCCAACTCGGGCTTATGGAATAATTGTTATATTAGAAAGGATCAATTTTATAATTTACTTTTTTGTACTTATTTTTTTGCCCAGAAAATATTAATTATAACTAAAAATCAAGGCACTGCAAATAACTTGATAAACATAAATAAAAAAAGAGGCATATATGATAAACCATATGAATTTTACAGGTGATAAATGATTAAAATTAATAACATCTTTAGTTATTAATTAATCATAAAGGCTTTACTAGCTGGGAGAATACTGGCCCGAGGTGAAGTCCAAGACAAGGGCTGATATTCTCTCCAGTATGGTTCTAGATATATCATAGGTCTGAAAACATTTTGAAAATTTCCTGCAATCTGTCCTGCACACCAAACTATGATCCCCTGGGTCTTTCTTGTTGTAGATGTTCATTAATTGATTGCATTCCTGTATAGGGTGATTTGTGTGGTGTAAAATGTTCACAAGGGACATATGGATATAACTGTTCCCTGACATGTATCAACTGTTTGAATGGTGCTGTCTGTAACCATGTGAATGGAAGCTGTACTTGTGCTCCTGGGTATCAAGGACATAGGTAATTAAAATTCCCTAATAATCATTCTTAAGTTTGTACTTAATTATTGCAACTCTTAGTACATACTTTTCTCTTGTAATGAGCCTCAAGACTGATTAAAACTATGCTCTTTGATAACCTTCCCTTGATACTGGATTTTATTTTAAGTGTGAAACGCTCATTAGAAATTCTTTTCCACTGGTCAGAGCAGATGGAGATGAGGCCAGGATTGAACTCTAATGAGATTCAAATTCCTTATGATAAGCATCAGTGTCCTCATTGGTAAAACCTCACCTAAACACATACAGTTCTGTCAAAATTGTGTGAAGTAATATGAAACTGTCAAATAGCCATGCCAAATATTTAGTACTAATAATTAGTTCTTCATATTTTATTAAACAATACTTGCAGCAGATGCAGAATATGATGTCAGTTGTTTTATTCTCTTACATATTTAAATTGTATTATTTTCCCACTTGGTCACACTTTTAAGTGTGAAGATCCAACATAAATTGATAAAAATTAGAAGTTAAATATGACCTTTTTGACCTTTTGGCATGTAACACTTTGATATCTTGGGCACTTAGAAGTAGTCTTGTCTTGTAATTTAATATTGTGGTCTTGTAATTTAATATTAATACCTTCTTTTTGTAGTTCTACCTGCAACAACCTTTCTCAGTAATGTCATTTTAAGAATGTTTTTTTTAGATGTGGAGATACCTGTCCATCTGGAAGCTATGGGAGTTTCTGTGCTGAAGAATGCCGCTGTAAAAATGGCACGTGTTCTCCTGTGGATGGTACATGCAATTGCACTGTTGGCTACACAGGTGAATATTGTGATCAGCCGTGCTCAGCAGGCTCAGCTGGGCTGAACTGTACCAAGCACTGTAACTGTACTGAGCATGGAACCTGTAATCAGTTCACTGGAAAATGCCAGTAAGTAGAATATGTGAAATAGAAAAGATGACCCACTTTGCATGGCACTATAGGATACCAGTAAGCCAAACTGAGTTTGAAAAGTTACTGATGTATGGTATAGATAGAGCATTCCCTTGGCCACTGGGGCTTATTCACACTTCTCTACTCCCCCTGGATGTGATGCTACTCTATCTACATGTGTCCCCTTTCCCACTACATGTGTAGATTCTTTTTGTTTCCTTGTATCTACAGTAGTAATCAACGTCTGGGCAAAGAAGGGCAGTTGTAAACAAGGTTTCATGCCAGCAATACAGCAGAACGGATGACCCTGACCACCATGTAAATTGGGATTGTACTACTCAGTCAATCTAACCTAAGTTTTAATGTTAGGCTGCTTTGCATCCCAGCCTTGGTTAATGTTTTTACTTCATCTTGCATCAAAAAAAGTCCAAAACTCCAGAAAGTTATCCCCGTTAAACTGAAGCTGTTTTCTTTGCATGTTAACTCCTTCCCTCTATTTTCTTATTAAGATGTCAGCCTGGCTTTAAGGGTGACCACTGTGAATTGGAATGCAGCGAGGGTTTCTTTGGACCTCAGTGCATTGGAAAATGCCAGTGTCTTAACAATGCAACTTGTAACAAGGAAGATGGTACATGTGACTGTCAGCCAGGATGGATAGGAGTTCACTGTGACAACCCCTGCCCTGCTGGATACTATGGCAAAAACTGTCAGTCAAAATGCAGGTGTCAGAATGGAGGCTCTTGTGACTCTGTTGATGGCAAATGTACATGTGTGAATGAGTGGCAAGGAAAAATCTGTGAAATCTGTAAGTAAACCATGGTGTGCATGTAGCGTTTGTACCCCTTTTTTGTCATCACTACCAACAGAGTTATCTTTTCACAATGACTTTACCAGGAGGATGTCATCAGATATATGTATTAATAGCTTTGGGACAATTTTATTTTTGGATTATTTCTTTCAAGTTCAAATACCACAAGTTAACAGATGAAAAATTAAACATTTGAAATTACTCCTTAAATTAAGAAACTTGCTTGCCACATATCTGAATACTGAAATGTGATGGTCGATGAATCTGTTATTGAAAGCCCTGAGGTCTTTTTGGTAGCAAAAGCTTGCATCTGGTTGATGTAATAATGACATAAAAGCTGAAATTCATTGTCTTATGAAAAATGGTCCCAGATATCAATAAGGAAACACACTAATTAAAAAAAACTAACAGCCTGCACAACCTACTGGAAGTAGTAAGTACTAATAAAATTTATCTATATTACACGTAATATTTTGCAACCATTTGTTCACACTCTGTGCCCTCGCACCTCTCATTTGGCACTTTATCCATTTTATGTCATTCAGCGGATGTTTTAAGCTACTGTTCCAATCCCACTCTGACCAGATGAGAGCAATTTTCTCAGACTTGTCATTTACATTAAAACCATTCAAAGTTCTGATAATTATACTTGAAACTATATAACATTGCCATAACTTTGTGACAATAACAGTATCAGCAAAAGTTTTAAGCTCACAATACAACTTTTTAATGGCATGTTTTGGCATGACTCATGCCATCATCAGTTTAATGTGTTGTTCCGTTTTCCACTTTTTTAAAATACGTTTACAGTTTGAGTATGTTAACAATTTGAAATTCTTCGTGCAAAATCAAGAATTTTTTCAGTTTCAAAGATCCTATTCCAGATGCATTAAAATCCCCGGGTTGTGTATAAATTTACTTGTGTGGGATGCAACTCCCATTACATTGGCGAGAAGTTATGCCACTTTGCAACTAGGGTAAAAGAGCATCTTTCAACTGCCAAAAATTCTTATGTCTACAAACACCTGAACAGTTCACCTAGTTGTAAACGCAAATATTCCGTTGATTGTTTCAAGATTGTAGATCCAGCTAAAACTAGACAATGTCTTAAGCTTAAGAAGTGATCTACATCAGCCAGAACTAAATGTGCAATATTGAAGGGCTGAGTGCAAAACCATGCTACGTGACGATCTTAAGTGTTTTTCTTTTTTTCTGCAAAAGTGTCTGAAATTTTGCATGCCATTTTCAATTGAACAGAAAAACAACACCCTGTATTTTTTTGTTGGTTTGCTCTTCCTTTTGGAAATTCTGAAATTTTGCATGCCATTTTCAATTGAACAGAAAAACAACATCCTGTATTTTTTTGTTGGTTTGCTCTTCCTTTTGGAGAAATAACGTATGCAAACAACCCTCAGTTTTCCAAGCTGCATCTTT
Organism: Catalaphyllia jardinei; assembly: GCA_022496165.2. Taxonomy (NCBI): domain Eukaryota; kingdom Metazoa; phylum Cnidaria; class Anthozoa; order Scleractinia; family Caryophylliidae; genus Catalaphyllia; species Catalaphyllia jardinei. The sequence goes on from CM042747.1 coordinate 1,411,729, forward strand.
TGGAGATCTGTTGTTAAACAAAAAAAAAAAAGAAACGTTTTGTTTCGCTAAAAGATGAAGTCACTATAATACCTTAATCTCTTACCACTGCTTCGTTAGCGCAAGTAGATAAGGCGCTGGCTGGACGGGCCAGATTCAAATTTGTCTTGCCGTGACACCGGCTCGATACGAGGTTGTTCAATTTTTTTGTTCGTTCTGTTTTTTTACTTCTTTCAAAAATCAAGATATGTATTTAAAAAAAATTCCAAATGAAGCTGGAATCGGGAGAGAGTTTTTATACAGGTTATTGTGACATGAAACACAACACGTGAATTTCGATTGAGTGTCAAAGCAAAAGGAAGTGATGCATGTGATGAATTACAGCTCTTCCAACTGATATCTTAAGCATTGTTTTTAAGAACCTTGTAGCCTGCCTGGTGGTTGAGAGGTATCATAAAGCCTTGATAAACCCGTAAGTCACCAACACGTTTTAAAGAAGCAAAATGTGTTCTGTAACTTCCAATGCAACTGATGAGCCACTTGGTCGATCCAGGCAGCAACGTCCAAGAGCAGTTCTTGCCCAAGGAAAAAACCTTGTCTTGAGTTGTGGCCCATTTTCCAAGCATTGCTAGCACCAAAGTTTGGAAAGTGAGAACTGCTTTAAGACTTATAAAATTTGTCTTGTATCGTCGGCCATGTCTACCCGTGCACGAGGTGTAAAAGAACCTTCCCAGGATGCGTTGTGATCATATTCTGTAGGACAAGACGAGACAAGACAGGACAAAACACCGGCAAAATTTGTTAACTCACACTTAAACTAATTTCAGAGCTTGGTTTTTCCTTTTTTATTTCAACATAATAATGGCCAACAAGACGCGATCGATTGAAACATAGATCTTCAGGTTGCAATGATTTTATTTCAAATCGGCATGATTTGTAGTGTTAAACTTATACATAATTTGCAGGAAGTTAACATTTTGTTGTTTTCTAAGTGAAATCAAGAGTCTTGCCATTAAGCCTTAACGTGAAATCAACATTATTTTTAACCTATTTTGACTTGAAGTCAAGGTTTTTGAGCATACGCACTGCGTGAAATGAAGATTTTGCTCATTTTTAAGTCAAATCAACAACCTTGCCGTCAGGCCTTAACATGAAATCAATATTCTAACCTATTTTGACCTGAAGTCAATGTTTTTGTGCTTACCCGCTGTGTGAAATGAAGATCTTGCTCGTTTTTAAGTAAAATCAACATTCTAACCTATTTTGACCTTGAAGTCGACGTTTTTGAGCTTACGCGCTGCATGAAATGAAGATTTTGCTTGTTTGTAAGTGAAATCAACAGCCTCTCTGTCAGGCCTTAACGTGAAATCAACATTTTAACCTATTTAGACCTAAAGTCAACGTGTTTGAGCTTATGTGCTGGGTGAAATGAACTTTTCACTGTTCTCTAAGTAAAATCAAAGTCCTTAGCCCAAACCCTAAGCAATACCCCTAACCCTGAACATTAACTGTAACCCTGAGCGTTAACTTTAACGTTGACCCGTAACCCGTAGCACCAGCGCTAACCCTAAGCAATAACCCTAACCCTGAGCGCTAGGCCTAACTCTGAGCACTAACCCTAACCCTGAATGTTAACTATAACCTCGACCCATGACCACTGGTGCTAACGCTAACCCTAAGCAATAACCCTAAACCTGAACGCTGATGATGTGAAATCAAAATTTTAACTGCCTGTAAATGACCTGAAATCAACATTGTCTTAGCTTGTGCATTGCATAAAATTAACATTTGGCTGTAATTTGAGTGAAATTAGTGTCTCTGTGGTCGCACGTTCACATGAAATCAAAATTTTAATGGTTTTTACCTGAAATGAACATTTTTTAAGGTTGCACATTGCAAAAAGTCAATATTTTTTGCAGCATTTGAAATGAAACTACTGTCTTTGCAGTCACATGCTGACGTGACCACAAATATAAGTTTTTTGCATACATAATATTTCGAAAATCAAGAGCAAACCAGCGAAAAAACATACAGGGTGATATTTTTCTATTCAAGTGAAATTCAGGCGCTTTTGCTAAAAAAAAAAGAAAAACACTCAAGATCGTCACTTAGCATGGTTTTGCACTCAGCCCTTCAATTACTAAATGTGCAATTATAACACAACAATTCTGTAACACTTGTGCACTTGTACACGCAGAATTGTAACTGTTACCGTATTTTAAATTTTAAATTCTTAAACTGTAAATGTATTTAAAACAGTGGAAAACAGAACAACACCTCAAACTGATGATGGCATGAGTCATGCCGAAACATGTCATTAAAAAGTTGTATCATGAGCTTGAAATTTTTGTTAATACATGGAACTAAGTGATTCGTAATATATTGCAATAAGCTTTTTTTTTTACAAGGAAGTGATTTTCTTTGATTTTCTGTAAGATTACAATAACCTGAATTATTATCATTTTACTCGTGTTTCAGTGTGTGAAAGCTGGACATATGGTGTGAACTGCAGAAATTCATGCCTTTGTAATCAGACTCAGACAGAACGGTTGGTGGAATTAGTTGAACACAATATCATAGATATCATAAGCTTGCATTGCAATCTAGCTTCAAGCGGTTTACTTGGTCTCCAATAGAAACAAATATTAGATTGTATGGCCAATACTATACAGTGATGTAACTTAAAATATCAATTGAAAATAAATTTCTAAGGTGTCCATTAAAGTGCTACTATGATAAAAAATTTCACTTCTCTTTTTCCTTCAGATTTTGAAAGCATGTTTGTTTGACACCTCACTGATAAAATCTTAAGCTTTGAATTTTATCCAAAGGCTGTTTTCTTTCACTTTCACTTTATTGCTTCCATCACCTATTAAAAAGTATATTATTTATCACCTATTACCAATTTGTTGATACAAAACAAGTGATGAGGGAGTCTAATGAAAAGCAAAAAAATGCTTGAATTTATAGATCCCTAATTAGAAATTTATCAACTGTGACTTATAATGGTATAACTGATACTAATAATTATTGTCAAACTTGAAATTACTCAAAAAATCCTCTGAAAATAGTCAACAAAGCAATAAGTGACAAAAGACTTTTTATAAAACGGATATTTTGCCACTGCTGCTATCTTTGTCTATTATAGATCTTTTTGTGATATTCTTAAAATAATATATTGAGAGATTTGATATTACGTGTTTGGTTGTCTATACTATTCCATATTTTTGAAAGGCCAAGGAGTATTGGCCAAGTGTAGTTGATTTAAGCTGAAGGTGACAGTCATCTGCATGTTGTGTACCATAACTACGTATTTGATAATTTGCTGAAAAGATGTCTGACAAACTTTTTGGAAGTTGATCATTGTGATACTTGAACATAAAAAAATGATATTTCTAGCTTATTTAGTGTACTTTTATTTTTTTGTACTTTTAATATTTTTAGTTCCTTATTGTAAATACATGATCTGTACTCTCTCAATACTGAATTTTAGCTATAGTTTTTGAGTGCAAGTTTAGGATTTCATGGTCTGTTATTGTTCATGTTCAAAATTGACCGATTGGACTTCAGAGGGTTGCTTTGAGGATGACATGACGCCAAAGACTCACTAGATTAAAATTGCAGAGTGTAAACGCAGCTTATTGTACATGCAAAACACAAGTTTAAAAGTCTGAAAGTTCAAAACTCCTGCACTGCATATTAATTAAGGCGTGTGCACACGCATTGCATTTTTAAACTAGTGAGTCTTTGACATCATCTTATTGTCGATCCAGGTCTCTCAAGATTATAAAGTTAGTAATGGTGGACCATTAATTAGGAAAATTTCAGTCAAAATGAATAGCTGTCTTTTTGAAATGAAGGCTTCAGTCACTTACATAGTTTTGAAAATATACAAAGAAAAAGTAGAATTGATTTTTGGTTGCAGTAGGACTTGAGCATGCATTACATTCTTAAGTAAACCCTGTCGCGGACTCCTGGCAAATCGGCATGTAATATCAATATACATAGTTTCCTTGAACTGTGGACCAAAGAATAAACAAAATGATCATTAAATGAGTTTTATTTATGTGATATTTTATTTGCCTGCTGCTGTTAAGCATGTTGTTGATGATGATGATGATTATTATTGTGATTGTTTTTCAGATGCCATGCAATAACTGGCAAGTGTTTCTGTAAGAATGGATTTACAGGCTCACAATGTAATCACCAGATAAGTAAGATACATGATTGCTACTATTTACTCACAAATTTATCTTTCAATTACTGAGAACAGTAATTATACAGTCAAACCTACTGGTGCAGCCACCTCTCCTAAGTGACTAGTTTTCCAAAATACCACATTTTGCCCAGTTAAATCACTACATGTATATTTGAAACCTCTTGTAAGGGACCACCTCTTCTAAGGGACCGCGACCACTTTTAGAGCTAAAAGTTTGAAATTTTCTTTGTATTTAACCTCTTGTAAGAGACCACTTGACAGATAATAGAGCAGAAATTAGATAATAAGATATTCTAACTTCATGGCATTCTTGGGTAGTGCAAGAGATGGAAATCTCTTAATGGGAAGTACTGGATGTTCTTCTCGAAATTGACTTTTCACCTGAACAAAACCATATGCTAATGAGGCACAATTTTGACCCATTATGGTTTGAGTTCTCGTAAGGGACCACCTCCGAAAGGTGCTTACAGGAGGTTTTTCAGCTGGTAAAGAAGTGCATTGAAGGGCGTTGCCTTCAATATTTTGATGGCTACTTTACTTTTAACTACAAGATTCACTCGTGCGCGACTAGACAACGTGATCTGCTTCATCTACCTGCTGTAAGAACTGAAGTCGCCAAGAGATCGTTTTATTATTATGGATGCGTAGTTTTTAATGATATTTCCTTATGTCTTATGAATTAATGTATCAATCTATATATGCTTCATTGTAGTTATTAATACATTTTATATAGTTTTTATAGTTTATTCATATTGTAATTAGTTTGATTATATTGACGTTGTTGTACCTTTTATGAAATATTTTCCATGTAAATAGTGTATTTTATTGCTCAGGGCTCCTGTTGATAGCAGGTTGCTTTTAGCTCCTGAAGGGACTACCCTGAGCTTTATAACTAAATAAAGGTGTCTGTCTGTCTGTCTGTTTGACTGTATATATTTGCATTAATCATCACCCCAAAAGGAATACTAATATGTTTTCTGTCCACTTGAGTCTGAGTAAATGTGGAAATATGATGTGTTTTTTTCTGTTATTGCCTTTAATTTACACCGAAAGGGCCTCAAATTTTCTTTGTGTGAGTATGCCACCAGTAGAAGTAAGATGTTGCTTGTAACTTACAGGTTTTCAAAGATTGTTTTTTAAATGTTATATACTGGTAAGATCACTAGGACGGAACTTTTCACTCACACTTTCGCTAATGATTTCCTGGTTTTCCTCATTCATTTCACAGAATGCAATGTTGGCTATTATGGTAATAATTGTGACAAGAAGTGCAAGTGTAACAATGCTTCATGTGATGTCATTACCGGTGTCTGTGATTGCCCAGCTGGTGTAATGCCTCCATCCTGTACTGATAGTAAGACACTTATTGACCCTACTTGTAGTAAATATTACTTGAAAGCTAAGTAAATGTAATTACTTAGTCACACTCTCGGGTGTGTAGAACTGCTGTGAGAATGAAGGTTTTATTTTCTAACTCAACAACTTGAGAATGATGTTCAGGACAGAGGAGTCACTCAAGAGTGCAAACTGCCAGAGTGTGGTGCTCTGATGACAATGACCACTGCCTTCTGGCATTCATTTAATTTAAGCTATTGAAATTTTGTACAACATTTATTTGTACAATTGCAATTACAGTAGGCAGGAACCTTTTCTTGTCATGATCAGTTGGTCCGATATAAATTCATCAGGGAATAAGGAACATGTTTCCCCATTTTACAAAGCTACTATTGCCATTTTGTCTGTTGATTGATTTGGTTGTTTTGACAGAGTGTCCGTCAGGTAGTTATGGTTACAAGTGCCTGGAGAATTGTCAGTGTCAGAATGGTGCTTTGTGTGATCCAGTGAATGGTGCTTGTTCGTGCACTGCAGGCTGGCAAGGCACATTTTGTGAGCAAGGTGAGCAATATCACAAGTGAAACTCTGAGTAGGCTTTCAACTTATTTGGCATGAGCAAAACCTACACTGAGCAAGTTGTTGAGTGCTTCCTATTCCTCTGGTTGACTTTTTAATCTTGTAAAGTATGATTTTGACTTATTGCTGTCGTCTGATCTTAAATTTTAGTTAGTTCAACAACGGTCATCAAATCCAGGTTTTTTTTTTGCAAATGCTAAAATGGGTCTATTTCAGAACTTGCCATAGTGAAATCCTTGATTTCCTAGTTGTGTCTTTTTTGAGGGTTCATTCAAACTGGACACATGGTCACTATAAAGATCAACAATACAAAATGAAAACAATGACAGAAAGACAAACAGGCAGACAAAAAAAGACAGCCAATTAATAATCCTTCAGACAAAATCTGATAGGAGATCAAGCAATTTCAGTTTGTAGTGGACAAAAACCTTGTACAAGAATACAGGTAGTTGTAAAAAATATCACTCTCCTTGTTCATATTTCCAGGAATAACTTAATGAGACCCAGGCCTTCGAAGTTCGTTATTGATGTTGTTCTTTTCATCACGAGTTCTCATTTGATATCTGCTTTTTCGTTCGTTTGTTCTCGCATCGTTTGGTTCACCCTCTTCCCTCCCTCCCTCCCTCCCTCCCTCCCTCCCTTAGGGGTCTTCTCTTGAGGCCTCAGGTCCTCTCGCTTATTCAATAATCTTAAAGCTAAAGATATAAATAGTTGCATGAAACACGGTAACACCAAAGACAATTTCCCATGGGAACACAAGAAAAGAAACCTCAAAGTTCAGAGAAATTGTGCAAACACAGGTAAAATTTTATCATCAGTTTTATTTCATCTGTACTTTCTCAAGTGTTTTATATGAAGTTCAATCTTTTTTCCACATTTGATGTTGATAGTAATGATTTCTTTTGGGAATATATTTAAAACAGTTGTACGGAATACAGTGTAAATAAACTTGGTGTAAGGTTTTTTGTCTGGACTTGGTGGAGTTTTTAATTTGTTGATTGTGCACAGGTTGTCCAGATGGCTGGTATGGTCAGGAATGTAACAGTAGCTGTGATTGTTTACATGACTCTACATGTCATCACGTCACTGGAAGGTGCACCTGCAGTGCAGGATGGCAGGGGCTCATTTGCAACACATGTCAGTAACTGACTTCACGTTAGGCAAATAAATTACTCTTTGCAGGTTCTGAGTGTTGGAAATAAGAGAAAGTTAGCATAATTGTAAGCACTGTAAGTTGCAATTAAATGGGCTTTTGTCCAGTAACTACTAGTGAGTGCCAACCCACTGTCTTGATATTTGAATAAGCAACAACGACAACAAAGCAAAGTTAAAAATCATAAAATCAACCAGGAAACCACATTGGAAAAGGTGGTAAAAACTTGTGATGCCTGGCATTCAAAAATCAGGATAAGTTAAAATCTGTTAGAAAGTAAACTTTTTTTGTCCAGCAAGGCAGGGAGTCTGCTCTGTACTTAATAAAAGTTTAACTGTGCTATATTTTGTAGATCAGTAAAAGCAGAAAGGTTACTTTTTTTTAGTAAATTGTCAAAAAAGGCGGTATCATAAAAGTATAAATATAGGATTCTTTTATACTGTCAATAGAGTGTCTTCATTGTCACGCAGTGAAAAATAAAATCAAAAACCATGCATATTCGTCCAAATTTTCCTTGCAAAATTATAGAGCTTAGTTTGGAGCAGCCATGCTGGAGGACCTCCTTACCAACCAACCAACAACAAACTCAAACCACATATGACGCTGGGTCCGGTAATCGAACCCGGGACACATAAGTGGAAGGCGAGTGCTCTCTGTCCTCCCAATTTAGTAAATATGTAATTTGTTTACCCACGGAGCACCAAAGAGTAACAAGAACTCGTTCAGAAATACCAAAAACATTTACACTAGTACTTTTCCTAATACTTAAACTTCTAAAATTGCTAAAAATCACGAGATAAGTGTATATTTTTGACAAACGCGATCTTAGCCTTATGTCACACACCGCCTTAACTCAGTTCGAAATTCAAAATGCGCTGGTTTTCAAACGAAGGACACTATTGAGCTGGAAAGTTGTAGGCAGATATAAATTTTGCACGTCTTATGCCTGATGAGGATAAAACCTTTTGTGGCTCTTTAATTTTGGATTTGAGAATTTGATGGCGTCACGTGCACACACTCTATTGCTATTTTATCAAAACCATTGAGTACATCAGATTTAATATTATTACCATTTCCTATTCTAAGTTGACACTTTGTTCATTTAAGTAGTACATGTGGCATTTTATTTTTAGCATGTGATAGTGGATTCTACGGATATGGCTGTCAATCTATTTGCCAGTGCTATAAAAGTAACACCGTATCATGTGACCCCGTTGATGGGCGGTGCTACTGTGATCCGGGATGGACTGGGAAAGAGTGCACTTTGTGTAAGTACAATATGTGATTAATACCTGTCAAAGCTAATAAAAGCAGGGAAATATTCCAGCATCATAAGCTACAATATTTTTCAAAGAAAAAGTTACAGATCTTACAGGCTCAGTGGTGGAATTGACCTATTGAGGGAACTATGTCATTCCATTATGTGACGGAAATGTTGCGTGACCTTCTAACAGGACAGCTACGGAGACACTACTTCACTGTTGTGCATTTTTCGGTAACTGGCGCTCTTAAAATCTTGACGCCACGATGAATTACATGTACGCACTCGTAACAAAAAAATGACATTGAAATATGCCAAAACCTAATTCCCAGGTTTTCTCCACTTCCCTTCTTTGGGAAGAGAGATCTTGGAAATGAGGTTTGTGGAACCCCGCGTAGTAATTGTAATCTAGTATGTACCACGATAGTCAGTGTTCTTCTTGCAAACCTTATCACCACAAAAAGGAAAGGAACTCAGAATTTTTTTTCTCCCTCAGTCTGTCCAAGAGGAAAATTTGGTCCAAATTGTTCCAAAGATTGCAAGTGCAGAGAGGTGTCAACAGAGAACTGTGATCATGTGACTGGAGCATGCACCTGTCTGGAGGGGTGGATTGGGGACGAGTGTGACAGGAGTAAGTATTTTGTAAAAGAAAGACTTCAGCCTAGGTTTGGAATTACTTTCAAATCAAAGGCATCACTCAGTTGACTAAGATAGATAACAATAGAGCAGATAAAGAATGCTTGCTGATCAAGGCTGTGACCCTTGGCAGACTAAATGAGGGGGTAATTGAATATCTTCGTGGTTTTTTGAATCCTTGCTACATCTGTATTTAACTCTGGTGTGCATAGGAAGGCGACTCCAATAGTTGTGTTTGTACAGCTGTAAGTTATATGATGTCATCTCGCGTGTTTTTGTTTTCAACTTGTGTTTTTAGTTTCTCTTGCATATAATCTGGTGATGTTATCCAGTGCGTGTTGACGGACGTTTATAGTTCATGTATTATTTTTTTGCAGCTTGTTCTGTTGGTTTCTATGGTTACAAATGCAAGAAGGAGTGTGAATGTAAATTTCCAAACATGGATAAAGAATGTGATTACAGAAATGGAGAGTGCTACTGTGAACCCGGATTCACCAGTGAATACTGTAATCAAAGTATGTCGTATTTATGACAAACAAATCGTATTTACCTAACAAAGTGACATTTTTTATTGTTAAAGGGAGCGTTTTACGATTCGGCACAAAATATCATGTCAGCCCATTTTTTGTCATTGTTCCTAAACCAATCGAAAGTGAGCTAATAACACTGATAGGGAGTTTTCCTTTGAACATTTTGTAGCCTGTGGCGAAAAGGTGGGCAGTAGTAGCGATTTTCTTTTTCTCATAAGAATCCTTTTGTATTTTCTGACTCCCGTGTACCACTCAATTGCATTGTTTATGAACCATCCACATGCCAGCAGAAAACTTGTATATTTGTTCAGAATAAATCCTTTGGCCCCACACTGTTTAATGGTGACTAAAGTCGACATTTTGTGTACATCCGTCGAAATGGTCTGTGAAATTTGGGCATAAGTTACAAATTGTAGCTCAGGAAGAAATCGAAAATGATTATCTGTACATATGCGCCAAACCCTGAAGCTATCACTTTTAAAAAATGCGATTCTTACCATTTTCAATCTTTGTTTAACTATCTACGGTGCCCTCAATCAGCACAAAAGTGCTAATTACACGTAAGTCTTTGTTTGTTTTGTTCTCTAAACAACTTGTTTTACTCTCTTGACAGCCTGTCCGAAGGGTACTTATGGTTTTGA
>CM042747.1:1426490-1451490 GCA_022496165.2 Catalaphyllia jardinei
GATACTATGAGCCAGTTAGGCTTAAGAGACTTTACTTGTGACACTATCAACTGTCCCAAGGAATTTGAGCCCGATGTATTTTATACTTTCGCGTGACGAAAGTTTAAAAACTCAAAATTTTATTAAGAATTTATAGTCTCATTGGCCTTAATGCCGCCCAGAATTTTTCAGTTTTTAATTGAAGTTGATATGTCTTTTCAATGTAACGCACATGAGAACTAAAGTTTTCATCCATTACTAAGTTTTGCACGCTTTTTATTTGACCGAAGTCAATTCGTAAGTGACACGATGACTTCTCAGTCTAGGCACGGGACAAAATGCAAACAATAAAATCACAAAAGAATCCTCTCATATGAACTGTCTCTAATTGTAATTTTTAAAAATTATTTGTTATAAGCACTTTTACCCACCTTTTGTTCTCTGTTTTCTGTTCATAATTATTTTATCGTGATTGTTGTTTTAGTTGTTACCCAGCTCAGCACCGTTGCTCCCAGTGCCGATAATAGCAACTCGTCCAAATCAGGCCGTTCGGCAGGAACTGGTTCCAGTTCAGTTGTGACGTCAGTGGTGGTTGCTGTGTCCGTCACCATGTTAGTCATCATCGTTATCATTGTGTTGGTTTACTTGAGAAAGAAGCATATCTTGATATGCAGGACAGGAAAAGGGTATGATGAAGATGTTAGTGACATCTATCACGCTTGTCCTTTTAAGTGAAAAAAAAAACTGGCTTCCGCTTTGAAAACACTTCCCCAAGCAGGCAGTTTTTTTCTCATATTTTCTCATAGGCTCACAGTAGAAAATCGACTTTTTTTCCATTTAAAGATTTCCATGACAATAATAATAACAATAACAATAATAATAATAATAATAAAAATTTTTTTTTTTAAAAATTTTAATAAACACACCAAAACTTTATTAAGAAATTCAAAGAAGAATCTTAAATTTACAATAATAATAATTGAATCATTTAAATATGCTTTATAAAAAAAGAGTTCCATTACATATATGTCTTTCTCTTTGGTCTTAACATACTAATTAATAGAAATCTATAAAAAAGACTAAACAATGTTTCGTACTGTACTGGACCATTATAAATAAAAGGAAGGAAAAAAATGCGTCACATGTTTCTTTGCCTTTGGTCTTGGCATACTAATTAATAAAAAACTATAAAAACTAAAAGGTTTCGTACTATACTAGACCAGCTAGTAAGCAGAGTTATATACAATACATCGATTAAGATAGTCCGGCAAGTCCTCTTTCAATTTCAAAATCAGACTCATGAATGTTCGTTGCTATTTTTCTGTTTCCTCTAGAGCCTCTCAGGCAATAATAATATAGATAATATAAATAATAATAATATAATAATAATACAAAGTTTTAACTGCTGCTATAATAATGTTTTTATTCAGCTCATTTTGAAGTTTACATTTGATTTTTAAATAAGGTTTCAATAGCATTTTTAGTATTTTCTTTTAGTTAGTTAGTAGGTTGCGAGAGGAAAGACGGTAATTCGGTAGTTAGCTCCCCGTACAATTTAAGTTAAGAAAAAAAAGCAGTCCACTCATCTACTGCTTGGCACAGTAGGGTTGAATCCAGAGGTCTCACTTGTATCTTTGGTGGATTGTTGAGGAAATCTTTTTGGGAATAGCAATACCTCTCGTCGTTTCTTGTAATGCTGTTTCACTAATCCATCATCGCGGCGTACTGTAATGTTTTCAATTGTTTTCTTTGTTTTCGTTTTTCCGAATTACCGTCTTTCCTCTCGAGCTAATACTAGATAAAAGAGACGTTCTGTCTCAGGATAATGTTGTCCTCACGCATTCTGGCATAGTCTCTTGCAAGAGACTGAAATGATTATTGTTTTGTAAAAAAGTGGTTGTTGTCGTCAACAAGTCAGAACATTGGCCCTACCGGTATGTTTATTTCAATGTACCTAGAGTGTATTCATCTTTGATTGATTCTTTCTTTTGTATCTAGCTTGTCAGTGAGGAGACTTGTACAATCCCCAAAGCATCGAAGTGAGTATTTGTAATGGTTTCTTTTCCGCCAGAACCGAACGAAAAAATTCTAATCCCCGGCACTTCCAGTTTTTTTATTTCTCGTGCACTAAGTTTTCGTTCATCTCTCGCGCACTTGGAAGTAAGGAAGCAAGCTAGCGTTAGCCTCAGCTATTCATCAACTTGAATTTTCATAAAGCTAAGTTAACTGCTGTAGTGACTTTTGTCATTTCTTTTAATTAACTTCAAATTGATTAGGGTAAATTACTTAATTGAACTCGCTAGGGCGAGTATTTCTCTCGAATAGACACTTCTCTATACCAAATAGCCGTAAGCTATCCCTTATGTTTTCTTTTTCAGAAAAAGAATTTGATGAAGTAAGTGTGGGTGATGATGACGGTGATCACGTGACAGAAGATGTGTCGGTAAACCCCATATATGGGCATTCGTCAGACCCTGATTCCATTCCTCTGGGTTTGATCCAGTACCCCGGAGACAGACCCACGTCAATGACAATGAAGTCTGTCAATAATCCAAATTACGAAAGCACGCTAACGATTGGTGATCAGCGTGTAAAAGCGGCTAGTAATCCAATATACCAGATTGAACAAGAAAATCCACTGTACGAGACCGGGGCTGCAAAACCCGAGAGGGGTGTTTCTAATGTCGATATAAACCCGCTTTATGAACCAGGCCCTGCCGGAAGTGTTAGCGGGGGATCAGGGAACTTGGCTGATCAGAATCCTCTGTACCAGTCCGCTGTTTCGTATCGCAGTCAGAGTGATTTCAATCCCTTGTACGAGGGTGCGTCTGACGTCAGCCCGCTGTACGAATCAGCAGAGCGGCCGAGTGGTGACGCAAAAAGTGGTAAAGTGCGACGGAGGATTGATTCGCGATCGAAAAAAGAAGACAAACAATGTAAGGAAGATGAATTACCCATCATCGATGGAGAGTCCACTTACTGGCATACAAATGATGACGATGGGCTTGGCGTGAGTAACAGGGGTGCTGATATAACATTTAACGAACTGTACGGAAGCGTAGAACAGACTAACTGCTCCCTCCAGGAAAATGAGCCCGAGGCCCCCCTTGTACCTCCAAGAGTGCATATTAAACGATCCTGATGAATCTGGTACATGGATAGGAAGAATTCAGAGCGGAAAAACGTAATAAACATGCGCGAGTTTTGGTTGTGCGACAGGGTCCAAGTTTGAAAAAATGGCGGGAATTTCGTCGATCGTGTAAACAAAACAAATTAGGAACTCTATTTGCTTATCCAACATTTCTGGTAAGCAGCATTTTTTTTAACGTCAGTAACGGAAAGCTGGTGCATATTTTCTTGGGGAGTCATTTTTTCCCCAACAAATTAACTTAAAGAAGGTTTCCGAACGCCGCTTTACACAAAAAGTTTCGGCGTGAAGAAAGATTTTTTCCACAAGTTTACATATTGCAAACATATAAGCAAACCACTGAATATATATCAGCAAGAGAATCCCTCTGCAGGTGGGAGGAACCTTGTTTTTTGACAGTGAAATGCGGAAAAAATTATTACTTGCTCAAGTATAAATACCGTATTTCCTCGAATAATAGCCGGGGGCGATTATTTCTATTTTCTCACCAGAAGGGGGCGATAATTCGAGGGAAGGTGATTTTTCGAGGGAGGCGATTATTTTAAATATTTCTCACACGAAGTCTTGCCCTAAATATAAATATTAAATCAAAAATCTTATCATATCAAATGGGCTTTTTAGGTGAGCTCCAAGCAATACAGGAAAAAGTGAATTACATGAACATTATCATAAAAAAAAAACTTTAAACAAAACGGTGCTTTTGTAACCATTCAGTTGTGAACAATTAAATGAAAGCTTGTTTCTTACCCACGATGTCAAATTTTAACTTGAAAGAGGAGGGATAAGAGAAAGAGAAAATGGCGAGGGGAGGGGGCGGGGGGCGGTTATTCGAGGAAGGCGATTAATCGAGGGACGGCTATTATTCGAGGAATTACGGTATGTTTACCAAACGACATCTTCGCCTACCTAATTACAGTCTGCCGCTCTTTCCACTGTTTCAAATCCCATTATTACCTGACCCCGCAAATACCGCTAGGGCTGCGTGTAAAGCTGCGCAGTACATTTTTCCGCTCTGAATAGGAAGAGTAGTCAGGTAAACTAGATGAAGAGGGACTGGGAACAAAAAAATCTACTAAGGTCGGTCTAGGCTTCTTAAAACTGGTTCAGTTCGAGCCTGGTTCTGTTGTAAATGCAATGGCCTATAATCAGTATTTTGAAACATTTAGCCAGATTTTTTAAATTCAGTCGTTCTTCATCTTCTCTATCTTTTTCTTTTTTTAGCTTTGATGTTTTACTGGTTTGGTTTCTGGTTTGGTTATCATCCCGTGTAAAGGTCCTTCGTGAAATAGAATATGTGGCGTTCTTATTTTTTTAACTGTGGAATAAAGATGGAAAAGTGTGTGGATATCACATACTGACCATCTCCTTGTTGGCTTGATAGCTCAGTTGGTAGAGCACTGCACCGGTATCACAGAGATTATGGGTTCGAATCCCGTTCAGGCCGGAATTTTTTTCGGGCTTTAATTTCACACCTGCTTAAGTTGTGTGTATCACAACTGCGATGATCAACCATGTCTTCATATCTTTCTCCGCAGTTAAAATATACGAAATTGTAATTAATAAATAAATAAATAAATAAATATCTTTCATATATTCATTTGTATTCATCTTCTACGGGTATATTACGAACTCGCATTGTGCATGTCCAGAAATATCCATACTTCCCCCACAGAAGGGATTGGAATTTCCTGGGGGTGGGGAACCAAAATTTAAAGAAATGTGTGAGGCGTTATTTGAATTTCCAGAAACGGGAGTTCGGGGGGAATATCCATACCTCCCTTCCGTGGGGAGGTATGAATATTTTCTGGAACTACACATAGGTAGAGCACTGCACCGGTTTCGCAGAGGTCATGGGTTCGGATCCCTTCAAGCCGGAACTTTTTTCAAGCGTTATCACAACTTTTTAAAGCTGTGCATTTAACATGATGGTATTTTTTCTAATTTGAATGAAGGCCCTTCGTTGTCAAAGGACCATTCTGTTTTCGTAACGTAAGATGAGTTTCGAATTCTGAAATGTATTTTGACCTTATATTTTTGGAGTAAATTATTTTAAAGAAAATGTATAGACACTAACTCAGTTGTGGCCCTTACTTGATGTTTAAGACACATCTGACGTTCTACAATAAATGACAAAAGAAGGAACAAGACAATAAAGACAATAGGCTTGTGGAGCGGCGCTCTTTTGTGAAGTGTACTGTGTCTTCTACACGAAGAAGGAGCCTAAGTTGTACTCACGAGCGACGCTGCATAGCGAATCACAGCTAACGAAACAGTGTCCTGTAATGCAATCTTGGTGAAGTGACGAAGTATATTCAATGTTATTCCGGGCTGGTCCTAAAATAATGAATGCCTCTTTGATGTAGAGAGGAAATAAATTTTAATCTAGTAAATAAAATCCGTTGGTTTTGGAGGTAGGGGGATTGTGGATGCCCAAGCCTGATTGTTTTTGCCTTGTACAGTGTGGAAACGGAACACGGCATAAGAATGAGAGATCTTTTATCTGAAGCAAAAAGGGACAACACACAAGCTAGTGGAGCTCTTGTGCTTGTACTTGCATCTCTGTCGAAAACCAGGTTAATCGTCGGGTTTGTGGACATTCCTTAACCCGTTTCGACTGATCAACGGTATACCTTGTAACACTGAAAAAAGTAATAACTCTAGCCACAATAATTCAGTGCTGTCGGTGGCGTGCGCAAAATTATTTCTAAGCGTTTCTTTCATCAGCACTGGGTAGCGTGAATTAAGAGAACTTTTGATACGATGTAAAAAAACTCGTGAAAACATAACATTTCGTGTCCATGGGCCACCGCAATGACAGGGGAAACAGCACGTACTGGGTTTCTTTTTGAGGCAAAGTTCGTATTAATTTGAAAACCATTTTTTCAAGACTGTTTACCTCATACCAAGTGTGACTAATTTATCCTGAAACTTTTTATGATTCCATGGACTGGTGCAGTGATTCGGGATTAAAAATAATCTTTAGCCTGATGGTTTAGCGAAGGCGCACTTGAGCTGCTGCTGCTTTCGTGACAACAACGTCGAAATTTCCAGACAGTTTCCGACTGCTATTAACCAATGAAATATTAACACGAATTCAGTCCTCGTCGCGTGACCTGGGGACCTCCACTGAAAAAGAAACGCGGGCTTGGTCTTTCTCGGAGACAACGCGATTCCCTCCAAAAAACAAGCAGATGCCGCCTTGTAGGTCTTCAACTTTGACGACACAAATGTCCAAAAGCTACGCGTGCCGCATGTAATGAAGCAGAACCTTTAAAAAAACAAAAACTTCCTGTGCTTTGTACATCAATCAGTCGTTGTCAAGCGTTCTACACCGAAGGCAAAAAGGCCAATTCTGATACACAGCACTTCTGTTTCAAGTTTTTCAAGATCTTCTGACCTTCCCTAAAGAGAGAAAAAAGCAGATTCTGTGGTCTCTGTCACGTTAATTAGCGTTTTTTAAGCGTCAGCCCGGAGTAAGCGTCCAGCTATCTTTACACAATAGCATTCATTGAATACTTACTTGGTATGCGGTTGAAAACCCTTCGGGACAGAGTCTAATGTTGTTGGTAATTGCGTCTTGTTTTAGGTGAATGAATGCGACCGGCACAAGCCAAACTCCACGCGCTCTCCCGCAACCGTTTTCAAGTTAGTCGAGATAAGAAATTTGAAATCGCTCAGTTCTCTGAAAACGAACCCATCCAATGTCCTCAAATAGCATTTTTTCCCCATATACATTTTATGCTGTACTCGTTGTGAACATTGAGTCACGTATGCATTTCAATTTGTTGGCTTTTTTCTTGTCAACAACTACAACTAACTTTATTTTGGCGCATAATAAGAGACGCTTTGAGTTGTTCGCCGAGAGAAAGAGCAAGCTTGCATTAAAGTATAATCCCAGGAGACCATCGGCTTACTGCCTTGTGCTTTTTTGGGATTGTGCAAAGTACTCCCTTTGGGCTCTTCCGCCCGGACGGCTCCGGTGAATGCGTGTAGTGTGGTAGTCACTTCTGATCAAGCTAAGCTAATCAGTCACATTGGTTCTTGTCAATCAACATTCTCACTTCTAAGTAAACTTATTGCTCAAGTAATTCACGATGAACAAACACTGAATTAGGATGGCTCGGACTCGATGTTCAAAAAAGCACAATCCGCAATGCGAATGCGGGTTTCCTCTGCGTATCAAAAATTAAATTAGCAGTTGCCGGTGCCGTGTAATTTTAATGACAAAACACCATTGGGTAAAGCACAATGTTAATTATTGGGGCTCATTCTATTGGCTGCAAACACCTTGTTCTGTCAACGTTCATTTAAACCGAGCGCGCACGCATGCGTCTTACTTGTCAATCCATGTGCTGCGCGATTAATAACCAAGGTTATGATGTTTACTACCGCATTGTACTGATCGCGGACGGGTCATGAGCTGCTAGAACGCTGTGGAACTCGGAGCAAGGAGGTGACGACTCAGATTATCTGCTCTCACCATGCAGACTTCCAGTGAAGTCATCATGGACAGATCGAAGCCTGTTGGCAGTGAGCTAGTCGTGAGCACTTCAACCTCTGTTGACTTAACCCCTGGAGGACATAGCGAGCTTCTTCAATCCGCGGCGATCCCGTTGCCTTTAAAGTCCTCTCCCTCTCCAAGTCCGGTAGACTGCGACCTGGAAGAGGCAGACAATCCTAACGCCGGTCTTGAGCAAGCTTTGCAGGCTTTCGTAAGGTAAGAGGTCGATCAAGTTGAGGTTTATTATTGGTTAATTAACTGAGCCTTGTTCAGCTGGAATAGCTGCGTGCAGGATGGTAAGGTGTCGCGTGCAGCTGTGTTAATTTACAATCACGCCAATAAATGTTGTTCTTTTATAATCTGAAGTAAAAGCGCGTTTTTAAATTGATTACGTGTTGGATCGGAGTCCTCCAGGTTTGTGGTTGATATAGGCAGGTCTAAACGTCACCGCATTTCGACTTCTTGACTTGTGCATAATTTCATGATTGTTAGGTGTAAACTAGATTAGCTGATGGAAGTGTTTAATTTTAGTTTGTTTTTGTCAAGGAATTGTCGATTTACCGAAGCCATGTGGGTTTCTGCTCAGGGCAGATGTGACACAGGAATGCGGGAAGTCGTTTCACTGTTTTTTCCGTTCTGCACGTGGCTTTAAAAAATATTTCATTCATTCGCAAACTTCGCACGATTCAGGAATTTCTGTGCAAATACATAGCCGTCGAGCGTTGATAGAAATGAGATAACTTGGCACAAATTGTTGGCGATCAAACGGAATGTGTATGTGCTTACAAGATTGTTGTAATTATCAGCAAAGTATAAAGTGCACAGCTCCATGGTTTGACATAAGCACGAGTCTGTTTTGTAAACATAGAAAACGTTTATTTCGTGTTCACGAGGAAATATATGTGGTGTCCCAAACCTCTAAAATATTGAGGTAGTAAATTCGTTTATACGTATAGCCTTGAACTCTTTTAAAGTTTTCATTTGTTTCTTTTTCGGTTAAATTGCTGTTTCGTCAAATGAATGGATGCAAATGATTTTCCGGCATCAGTTTTGTGACTGCATGATTTTAGATTGTTTTCATTTGTTCAGTGAGGCGTGAGAGGTTACTGGTGGTGAAGCGTCATTTGCGGCTAGCATTTGTCTAGAACATTTGATCAGCGACCTTGTACGCTATCTATCGAGATCATACCGTCACTCTTCACTACTTTACGCCTTTAAGGTGTCATGAGTTTCCTTTAGATTAGTTTGGAACACGAAAATTCACACTGCGTTACTTCCTTTATGCAAGGTCCATAGCGGGTCGAGTTTCGCCGACCCCTGCAGAGCGTAATTCCATTGGATAGCAGGAGTAATTTCAGTGTACCAAACGATAAAACTCCATGATTCCATTCCATGGCAATATTTGACAAAAGAGACCTTTGCAATAACTTCTCACTTAAACCCTGTGAAAATTTCGTGATGGGCGAGGTAATGAAATCTAGTTATGTAAAACAAACACGCTGTCATATAGTCGGCATCGTAGTTGTATTTCACATGCGATCGAATTCAATGAAACACGTGTAGATTAGAATTGTGATCGCGATTAGGATGGCTAAAAGTCAGGTGCTTTTGGTCAAATATCACGGTATAATAGCTTTTCATGCGAGCAATTACTTCAAAATGCATTTTCATATGGGGCGTGATTTTTTCACGAACTGAGTGTCATATTTGACGAAATTATTATAAGGTACGGGTAAAATGCACGTCTTTGCAACGCCGTTTCTTTCGAAGGCGTTTTTCAGAAAGGTAATAATTTGACCACAGCCTATGATACTATTGCTGCACAGAACTTACGCTGGTAATTTTCGCGGGAAAAATTAAAGAGCACGCTGCTGTGTTAATTTTTTGTCGCTTTAAACAAAAGTTTTGCATTTTGTGAGGCGTGTTGAGTTGCAAAATCGTTCACAAGCAAATCAAGAATTGATTTTCTTAGAACAAAGATTAAAAGGAAAGAATTCCTTTGAGATAACACAGTGTTACTTCAATGTTAGACTTCTAACGTCGATGTGCGAAACTGACAGCGTTGTTTATTTCATGTTCAGAATAAAACGGCGAAAGGTCTTACTGCAAATAAAAAGACAATATGTAGGCGCGTTGTGAAATAACGCCATGTCTGTTGGCTTTGTTTCGCCATGTGTTCCTTGTGTTTAACAATCCATTGGGTCGTGGGAACAGGCTCCGCATTGTTCATCCTGAAATATTTAAGCTATTGGTGTACTGTCTGTTAGTGCGACATGTCGACCATAATATGCCATTTGAAGACTTTTCTTTCACTTTAAAGAAAATATAAATACATTTGCCAGCTGGCTGCATTTTGTTAAAAAAACTCACTCACTTGCAGTTGGTTGAAGATCAATTTATGAAGGAGGTTTATTGACACTTCAAGTCTGTGCACATCGGCAAAGTAGTTTAGAAACTGCCACAATTTTTCTAATTTAAAGTTTGGTTTAATCTTAACTTTAATTTCAAAGTTTTGTTGAATGTAAAATGCCATCATCGTAATTAGCAAGCAGTAATGAGGTGTAATGAATATATGACTAAAAGTGAATAGTTAATTGTGATTTTCCATTTTGAAATATTCAGGTTTCAAATTGTGGAAAGAGTGGTTTATCAGTTTCATCTTTTACTAACTTGTCTATCACACATACAAAAAAATCAGACTTTCAGAATCCTAAACTTTACAAATGACTTGTAAAGTGTGTTTAAATGGGTGAAATTAGCATTTGACAGGATCTGCTCAGTATAAATCACTTTAAAAAGGTTTACTTGAAAAGTTTTAGGCGCACTTTTCTTTCATTGGGGGCATCTCAATTCCCAGATGTATGAAACCTGTCAATTGTTGACTTTTTTTTGGAAAATGTGACGGCAGTTTGAAGCATGATGTTATTACTTAATCTTGAAAGAAAGGGCGTAAAAGAGATCATATAAGTGGGATTCTAAAGAACAAGGATCAGCTATTAATAGTATTCATGTGTTATCTTAAATCAACATATCTTAAATCAACATCAGAGCCAGGTGTTTTATATTCTAACTTCATTAGATATTGTAGTTCACCTGTCTATAGAAAATGTGCTTTTGTTGTTTAAGTGCAAAGTGTTGTGAAAGCTTTTTTTGCTGTCAAATTTGGTCAACTTTGACAAGGCAAAGACAAATAATTTCCATCACAACACTCTTGAGCTTTTGTAACAAAAATTTTAATCACGTTTTTTGAACTGAAAATTGTCTTTAGACACTGTTGTTCATTTTGCTGAAGATAACACAGTCTAACAGCTCTTCTGACTTGAAGAAAGTACTGGTACATCTCATATAAATGTGACAGGAAATTGAAATGTCTTTGCTGTCTTATATACATATTAAAACAACTCTATTGTGAGACAGTCCACTCTTTTGTACTCACTGAGATTAATCTATTGGATGTTACTTCTAAATTTAATTAAAATCTTTTGTTGTTTCTCATGTGGGAGGTGTATGGGGCTTACTGTTTAATGGACATCAGGCTTGTTGCATTATGGAGCTCAGTATACTGTTCTACCAAGCCACTAAACTAGAAACAAAAAGGAATTATTTAACAAATGTATTGCATCCTGAGGAGACAATTGAATGGCTTGGTGCAAGATGGTCGTAAGTGACTTTTTCAGGTAAAATTTTTTTTCCTTCAAACGTGCCTGAATTTTTGCATGTGCTTTTCAATAAAGCAGAAAAACATTCTCCTGTGTCTTTTTTTGGCTGAAATGCTCTACTTTTTCCACTTTGTTGCGTTCTTTGTGCGCGCTTCAATATTTTGACTTCGTTTTTCTCAGAAGCAAAGTGCATTAAACCACCCAAAAAAATTACATGGGAATCTTTTACTACTTAATTGAAAAGCACATGCAAAAATTCAGGCACTTTTGAAAGGAAAAATACCCGAAAAAGTCACTTACGACTGTCTTGCACCAAGCCATTTAATTAATATCTATTTTTTTTCTTTTCAGCAAAGAAATTCAAGAGAGGATTCAAAAGATATTGGTAATTTTTTTTGAACTGTTTTATCCTCACTTGTGACATGTTTATGAGATAATAGAATAATAGTCAACCTGCAGAAGTATATTTTAAGTTTGTTTTATTATAATAATTTGTGTTATATGATTGATTCTTGCTTGTGTTGTCTACATGGTAGACCTCCATACAGTTTTGAATTGTTGGTTCTCTTCTGCAATGAACTGAAGTTTCATTTAGTTCAATTTTATAATTATTAAAAAAGATCAATTTTGTTTTGAATAAGTGATGTGACTAGACAACAGCACAGACTAATTCCCAACATGAAGTACTCTTGTGTTGGAGGAAGTTGGTACTTTATTCTTCTTCTTAACCAATTTTCTAAAATTCTGCACATATCTCTCCCTCATAGTTTGTTTTAGTAATTTGCTTTATTGTTGGGCTAATGCTAATTTTTTTCTGTACTAGCATTCTTCATTGCATAGTATCTTAATCTAGTTTGTATCAAAACCATTCTCCATTGTGTAAATTTTAGAAAATGTAAATTCTTGTGTGATTTTTTTACCATACTTATATCATGCACTATTTTATACTGTCTTTCATTCCCTGGTAATGCCGTACAACAGCAAAAGCTCGGAATAAAAATTCATTAGCTCAAGGCCTCAATAATTGAATCAATACCCCGGTATATTCGTCTGCAGAAAATGCTTTTAAAATCTGGGAATTTTTGTAAAATTACCCTTTTAGGAAGAGGTACAACAGTTGTCTGACACAGAGAAATTGTTGCTTTACCTTCGACTGCCAGGAGAGACAGCTTCAGATTCTAACGATGACTTTGACAAGTGAGTGCAATTTTTTTTCGCAAATTAAAATCTGCCTGTTCTGATCATGAGCAAGCATGTCTTTTACGTGCCATATTGTATGAACAGAACAAATGACAGACCTGGAGAAGGCAGGGAAAAACACCTTATCACTGACCCCTGCAAGACTATACTAGTGACTCTTCTTCTTGTCTCTACCACTCAAGTTTCTTTCTTTTTTTCTTCATGTTTTTTAGCTTGCTGGGAGACCAGGCTTTATGCCTTTTCCTTGAAATAGAAAAGGTGTTCCTGGCAAGAAGCTTGATTCTGTCTGAATTGGATTAGAGCAGTGTTCAAGATTCTTTTTCTAGTTCTATTGTCTCCTTAACAACTGCCTTCATTATAGGAGCTTACAACTATTTAGGCTAGGGTTCAATGCAGATTCTATAGCTAGAATTTATATGGCCAGTGCCCCAGTGTAATAATATTTGTTTTTCTTTAGCAGTCAAGCCCTTCCCATTTCCACAACAAGGGCAGAGCAAACCCAAGCTTTCCACTGGTGAGTTGACTAATATATCACACTCATTTCTTTGACTGGATAGTCTTAGTTATTTTTAGTGTCACTCTAGCCTGTAAACAGGCTCCCAGTTTAAAGCAGCACAGCTTGGAGGAGCACAGCAAATTCAGCATGAAGTCTTAGTTCTTCGAGATCAGGAAGCCTGTTTGTAGGCTAGTAGCATGTCCAGTCTAAGGGATCACAATCAACAACATCAGTTCAAGCATTTAGTTTCAGTCTAATATTGAAAATAACAGAGTTTTATGCAAAGGTGTCACTGACTGGTTATCACTCTGCCTGTCTCAACTGTGATCTACAAGCTCATAACTCACTTATTTGTTGGGAGATTGTTGAAAATGTTGGCATGACTGTTTTTTTCCAGGATCCGCTGTCATTTGGAAGAGTGTGATAATAACTCTACTCTGCCTAAACACGAGGTCTATGATGAGTACAAGTAAGACATTATGAATTACCTGCTTGGTTGGAAAAACAATTGGTCCCTTATATCCAGCAATGGATTCATCAAAGAATTTGTCATGTCTGAGAGGTGTCCCAACCTCTACTCAAGATTCTCTTTAAAGTTTGACTTTTTTCTAATGTTTAATTCCAGAAAATAATATCCATACTTCCCCCACAGATGGGATTTTTTTCTAAGACCCCTGCCCCACCCCTCTGGAAATTTCAATTAAGCTTCATACATTTCTTTAAATATTTTGACCTTACAGAACCCCCACCCCCAGGAAATTCTAATCTCTTCTGTGGAGGGAGTATGGATATTTTCTGGAACTGCACAATACTTGACTAAAGTTGGAAGTAAAAAAAATATATTTTACTTGACTATTATACAATCATTAAAAGGATGCGTAACTCATTACTTTTTCAGGGCTCACTGTGAGAGCATGAATGCTGCTCGGACACTGAGTGCACCTGACTTTGGTAAAATCATCAAGTGTGTCTTCCCAAGAGTTAAGGCTAGAAGACTTGGGACGCGAGGAAATTCAAAATATCCTTTCAGACTGAATATAAGAAGGAATTATTACAGTCTGTGTCTGTTACCTTGATCCACTACAATTTGGATGTCTGCATGTGACTTTGTTGTGTTTTATTAACCATTCTTTAGCCCATTTACTAAGCATTGGTTAGCTCAGTTGGTAGAGAGCCAGTCTGCTGTGTAGGGGGTCAGGGGTTTGAGCCCCAGACTGGACCAACTCTCAGGGTCTTAAAAGACCTCAGGAGAATGTGCTACCTTTGTAATTATATCTGCAGATGGTTAGACAATTAAGTCTTCTTGGATAAGGACTACAAACTGTAGGCCCTGTCTCCTGCATCTTTATTGTTACAGTGTACGTGGTTAGTGGGGGATGTTAAAGAACTCACACACTTGTGGTGGTCTATCTCTAACTCTGGTTTCATCTAATGTTTCATGCATGGGTTGGGTGGGTGGGTGAGATCAAATATGAACTGATAGCGGCAGCCAGCGGTGCCTTTACAACCTGGCATCCGATCTCAACCAATAGAGGAGTTGTAAACCACCTTGAAACTGTCAGTGATATGGGTGGTATATGTATACAGTGGAACCTCGATTTAAAGAAGTTGCTGGGGACCGGCCAAATTTGTTTGCTAAATGGAGGGTTTGTTATATCGAAAACCTTGATATAATAAATTTAAGGGGAAAGGACCAAACTGTTTATTATATCGAGGTCATAGTTAATGATTGATTTGTAACACAGTCAGGTGACTTCTGTGGAAATACTATAGTGCCAATGTCTATGACAAATGATAAGCCGTTGACTGAAAGGTTGCTGTCTCTTTACCATAAGGATTAAAGGATTTGTTGACTGTTGTTCTGTTCAGCGTTTATCTTCTGTCGCGTGTTGACAATGTAATTCATTATATCAAGGTATATTTTATGTTTGAGCTTCCAGATTATGTTTCGTTATATCGAGGTTCTATTCCATACATTTTTACTGTAATTTTGGCTGGGACGTAGAGTATCATTCCTGATATTGAGGACTTCGTTAAATAGAGGTTTGTTAAATCGAGGTTCCACTGTGTATTATAGCTTTAATTTTTATATGACCTGACACTTGAGTATTAAAATTATTCTTACTTGACAGTCCTTGTGTGCCATTATTTCACCCCTTCCCCATCAAAATACCTCAATGCTTAAAAGAGTTTATCAGTGTTTGGCATTTTCATGTTTCTATTTTTTTTAAATGAATAGAATGATAACACAATCCAATGCTGCTTATGTTATGAACTCCTTAACCATTTTTAAGTACTGTTACAGTGGCATACAAAGGAAAAAGAATGTGAAGCCACCCACCCTCCCATCCCTTCAAGTTCCTTCAGCAAATGACAATGATAAGGTAACAAGAGATTTTTCAAACATCAGGAATTTGCATCTTTTTAATTTCTGTAATTATAATTTGGGGTTCTCTTGGCTTTCAGAGTTCAACAAATGCATCAAATAACTTGACTGGAGGGGACAAAATTGAGGAAGACCAAACTCTATCTGCTGCATGTTTACTTGTTTGTGAGTGGGCAAACAAACTTCTTGGCAGAGTTTTCAGCACACTGATTGAGTTGGCCAGATTCCTTGTTGGTGGAAGCTATGTTTCCAGCAAGTCTATGGCAGCCTTTGTTGTGATGTCTAGCAATGATTTAAGCACACCTCAGATTAGCCACTCCTTAGTGTCATTGATTACCCCTTTAAAACAAGTTGAGGAGCAAATGTTACTGACTCAGAAGCGACGTCAGCCTCAACAGTTACCAAAAAAGATGCCACAGCGACAACAGCAGAAACAGATTCAACAGCTTCCTGGCAATTCCATACTACAGCAAGGCCAAGCTTTATGTAACACAACACAGCAGTTGTTAAATCACAAAACACTGGTACGTCTGATCAACATGAAATCCCTTCTTAACACATCAGTCTGTCAAGTAGATCTGTAACGAAAGAAACGAAGAACATCCACTATCACCTCAGACTCTTACAAGTAACTCTAAAAGAAACATTTATTATTTAGTAAGAGGATAATACCTTATTTAATACTGGGGATTTGAAGACCTCAGAATTTATGGTTTTCATGTTATAACACAAAAAGGTTGGTTGATGGAGTAATCATAAGACAATGTGGATACAAGTTAGTAAAGATGCTGGGGTTTCTCTGACATTTGTGTGGGTTGCGCTGGACTGTTCAAATCTAAAGAGAACATTACAGGGTTCAGCTATGGCCACAATGGATGATGATCTTGCGATCAACTTCAAAATTCTCTCTACTACTTTCCATGAATTTTTTTAAAGTTCTGCCTGACATTTTTCACATTTGATAAAGGTTGTTTCATGAGTTAATGACTAGAATTTGATTTTTGGGATATGAATTAAGACAATATAAGTAGATATTGATATCAATGGGGAGGAGGTTCAAGACACCGTGAAATGAAATGAAAAGTGGATGAGTTAATTTACATGATATTGTTTTCTCTGTTGGTGTAGGTAAGCATATCAGCTCAACAGAAGGCTATTCACAAGCAGCCATTACACATCCAGCCTAAACCAATACAACCTGCTCTTCAGAGTCCTCCTGCTCAAATGGGACAGTTTTACCAGCAACAACAGCCAGCAGGTAACCCCACCACCCCACCCAGTGGCTATCAAACCAAAATAAGATCTGTTACTCCATCTATGATATCTCCCACCACACCCATTCAACCTGCAGTGGCACAGACACCATCACCCTTCCAGTCATCACCAAAGTTCAACACGCCTGGAACACCCCAAAATCGTCCAGTTACACCAAGTTCTGCAAGTGCTACTCCTCGACACACGCCAAACTCGGCAGAACCGACCCGCTTTCTCTTCACACCAATTCCGAGTGGTGCTCAAGAACAGAGGGTCTCAAGAGGAGAAACAAGTCCGCCCACATTGCGACCAACTGCTACTCATCCTATGATGAGCACTGATTGGTCTCAGCAAGGAGCATCACAGATGGCAGTCAATGATGTACCAATGTCCCCTAGTAAACAACCAAGATTGACAAATCAGAATCCACCTTCTACTCCAACAGCTAACCGTAGACCTGGCTCATTTGCTTACCCATTGCCGTCACCAAGGACTCCACAGCGCATAGCACCACAGCAGTATGTCACGTCTCCAACAATGGCTTCTCCTGGATGTGGCAGGCAGCTTAACCCTATTTCTCCTAATGTTGCACAGCGAGGGCAGGAATTTATGCTTCCATTAGCAATACCCAATGTTGAGAATATGGCTCAAACAGGCTTCTCACAGGGTGTAAATATGACAAGTCCTCCGTCATCTGCTGCTGATGTGCATGTGTCTCAACATCATTCTAAACAAGGGTAAGTTTGCCAGTGTGACAAGAAAAATCACTCCCACTAAATTCAGTCATTTCAAAATTGTATACAGTGTTACAATCCAGTTATTATTCTTGAGTTGTAGAAACAAACTTGAATTTTTATTTATCAAAGTAAGGGCAATGTTCTGACTTGTCTTGTCATCTCATGTTGTTTATTGTATGTGTTTGTGCACAAAGTTTATTTTTCATGAAATTTCCCCCATGGATACACAAATTTTGGTTTTCAAATCTTTAAAAAATAAGGTGTCAATGACATTTTAAGACATGTTCCATATCCATGTTATTGCAAACTTCAAAAACTGTATGATTTAAGCCTTTTAAATTAAGCAAACCTAAGTGTAACACATTTGAGCAAGAAGAGACCAAAAGCAGTTACATCAAGGTGGCTGTAACACAAAAGATTATAGCAACAGTGGAAGGCAGCGTGGCCGAGTGGTTAGAGCACTGGATTTGAAATCTGTAGGTCGTGGGTTCAAATCCTGTTCTGACCGCTAGCTGATGTTCTCAGTAGCCCCGAGTTCAACTTCTCGGCTACGCTTGTAAATAGCCAACTGGTCTGCCTCCCTCCAGCTGGGATTCTGAACCTAGTTATGTTTATTTGAATATTTATTTTTCATTGTTTGTTTACATTGGTCCTGACAAGCCCCAATGGGGAATGGCCAATTAAAGATACATAAAATAGGCACTACTATTTCGATAACGGTTCTCTTTGCACGTTTTCAGGGGTACAGGTATTGTTCCAAAATCATGCAGATACAGTAATGGTTCAGATAATGGACACATGCCACAAGCCTCTATAGTTCAGACAATAGATTATTCACCAGAACTTGAGACAATATGTAACCAAGCTACAAGCTCTTCAGGTCAAATGCCTCCACCTTCATACCAGCGTAGTCAGTCAGTTCCTCCTTTAACGCAACATGCACTGCAAGATCAAAGATTTCATCCTCTGACACCGCAGAACAATTCCCGCCCCCGACACCTCACACCGTCACCCATGGATACGTCATCAAATCAACACTTGAATGGTTTAAAGGAGCTGCGTAATAGAGTTCTACATGGCGATGTCAATAACAATGGTTCAAGGCCAACACCAGAAAGTGCTTTTTCAGCAAGAAGAAATCTCACTCCTATGCTAAATGCTGAACATGCAAACATGAATGCCTCAAACTGGGGGGTGTCACAGGTCAGGACAGATAACACTACCAGGGGAGGGGAGGACCATGAAATGACGATACTTGAAACTAACTTGACTTTTGCAGATCTTAGTCATGAAAATGACGAGACTCTATCTGATCTGAACACATTGGATGATGCTACAACAGAAGCAGTATTAAGAAACATTTGCAACAATACATCGGGGGTGTGGCCAACAAATGACGTCAATCCATGGCCAAGTTCACAGGCACTAGAAATCATGGATTAAAACAAGGATGCTGTAAAGTTCAATTCAAATGCAGACATACAATTTTCAACAGTGCCAACTTCAGTGCCAGTGGTTTCTAAATATTTTGTGAAAAAGGTGTGTCCGAGGTAGCATATGAAATTTTGGAGTGTAATATATATTTTCTTATCAAACACATTTTTATGGTAACATGTATTTGAGAACGTAAAATAATATTGCAGTGGATATTAAAGAATGAATCAATGATTTAATTTAATGACTGTAGAGATTTTATTTGTCTGTTTCTTTTGTCATTAATTTGTTGTGCACCTATCATTGGTTTTGCCCCAGGACAGGGCGGGCAACCCACGGGAATTAGACTTCGTAAAGCTCACGTGGGTGGGGATTTTGACATCCACAACAATCCCTGGGGTGGAAAATTTGACTCGACTGCCATCTTGAAAAGTTGAGAGGATCTGAGAATAAGTGAAGATTGGTGCACCGTCTTGGAAAATACCCAGAGTTCATTTGAGCGAGTTTCCCTCATCCAAGGATGGCTGAACAAAAGATTTTAAAGGCATATTTTGTTGTTGTTTTTTTAAGCAAAAGTCTTCTTTTTTATGTCCATCAGTGCTGTCTTTAAAGTTCTATAACATAAGATATTTTTCCTTCAGCTTTGAGAGAAATTCGTACATCTCATTTAGATCAAAATTTACTTCCTACTTACAATGTCTTCACTAGATGCCGCCCAGCCATAAGTTTTCGATGTTCTCTTTGTTTATAGATCTGCTAGTATACTCCAAATGTAAAATTAAATGAAATTCTGCTCAATTCTGGACCTGTCACAAACATTAGTTGAATGAAAGTGCAATATTTACGACCTATTCCAGGTGTGACATACAAATGAATCCAGAAACCTGTGCCAAATCTCACCAAACAATGACAAGTAGTGCTTTTCATAACTATCTTACCTTTTGATACTTCTGTGTTATTTTTTTTATAATTGTACACTATGAATTTGTGTCTACAACAAAGACAATTTGACTTATTATGGAGACCCAGGGGTGGGGAAATTGACATTTACAAACCTGAAAATGTCAAATTTCCCCTGAGTTGCCCGATGCCGCCCCCCCCCCCCCCATATCCTGGGGCAAACCATCGATAGGTGCATTACTCGGAAGATTTGTTTCTCCAATTCAGCTGGACACTACCATGTACATGTTGCAAAGTTTCACTGTGAATCAAATTCTTTTGTGCTGTGCTGTCCAATCTGCAAACAATTGGATACTCTCATGAATGAATGTTTAGGCTAACAATGTAATCAAGTACAGACTCTGACCAGTTGATGACCGGATACTTCATGATACAAATACGTGGGTGTTCAAATTTTAAAACACAAAATGGTGAAATGACGGAATGGCTTTAACAATGTGGGATGCGATGAGCACATACAATTTTTGAGATCTAACCGCCTTCAATTCAGTGACATTCAGGCTAAACAGTACTTAGTACTAATCGTATCTATAACAAAATTCTTGACCCTGATTGGTTCTCCGCGCGCCCATTTGTCACGTTTCCGGTGTGCGATCACATGGGTGTCCAATTACAGGTGTCCAATTTGAACTTTCTGTAGTTGGATAACTCATTTCATCATTCTGTCCCCAGAGCCCATGATCCTTCTGGCCTGTGGCAGGGATCAAGAGCTCCTAAGTAGTACTTCATGTATCCCTTCCAGATATTATAGTGTATCTTAGACACTACAATAGGGATAAACATACTGCGCTACGTTCTAAATACACTATGATAAGTGATACACCAAGTACTTACCCAAGAGCTCTGACCTAGTCCAACACCGGAAGTCCGTGATTCACGAACTTCCCGTCAATTCTGGCAAATCTGATTGGTTGAGAATACGAAACGAATACTCTGCACATACTCAGAAAATCGGGTTAGGCCAGAGCTCTCGATCCCTGCCACAGGCCAGAAGGATCGTGGGCTCTGGGGACGAGAATGTCATTTCATTGGAATCGGTCAAATATTACTATTACTAATCAAAGCGCTATTTAGGCTAACCGCGGTGTCATTTCGCCATTTACGCTCGAAATGTGCATCTTTCGAAAATTAAACAGCTAACAGTGGTATGACTGCAATCTCTGCCCCAGGGCCGTATCTTTTGCTTTTATCAACAGGTACTTATTTCTTGAGACGAGATTGATCATCCGGCTATATCTCCCTCCTTAGACTGCGAGCAGTCTCTTTCTTTTCTTAGCGTACTCAGAGGTAGCAAGCGGCGAGCCGCAAGAAGCGCGGGCCCATTCCATCTCCCCATTCCCTCCTCGTTTCTTTCCCTAATTTGCATAATATTAACCGAGTTCAGTGCGTGGAGGATTTCAGGAACAAAAACCGACTATTCGTAGTCTACTCCCTCCTCATCAGTGGCATTTCGGTTTTCTTTTCTCGTGCCATTTGTAAGTACTCGGGACTACAATTGTAGGTTCGTTTCCGCGCGCAATCCCAGGGCCGCCAATCATGGTGCGTTTTGCAGACACCGGGGGGCGCTTACCATTCGACCAAAAATTCCGGGGCGGGTTTCCCGAAATTTCCATGGGCAAATGGTACAGTCTTTTTCCAGCGTGGCAGACGATAATTGTTCGCTTGAAATTTTTAGATCACTTCTAGGTTTAAATCACAAATATAGAAGCAAACAGAACACTGATAAGTCGACATCGTTTTTATAGACCACAACAGCAGAGATCTTGCACAAACCACAACGGCAACGAAAACGTCGCAAAACAAGGGGTTTAATCAGTCGTACAATGCGTGGTTCTGCACGCGTTATAAATCTTTGTACATTTCGCAGCCAACCTATGCAAAGCAAACAAGTACACGACGGGGGCAATTTTTTTATAAAACGATTTCTTCACGAATTTAGCTGCAGCTAGTATTTATCGACACATAAGTAGAAAGGTTCTAAAGTGTTTCTGTTATCGAATACGCATCGCCGTGATCCTTCCGTGAGATGTTCAACTCGCTGTGATCGCGGCCAAAAGAATTAGATAGCGCTGAGCAGAAAATTGGGAATTTGCATAAATGCCGAAAAAGAGGACAACCTCGTGAGGTATACCCAAATTTTCGAACATTTTTTCCTGGAAATTTCCGTTCCATTTGACTTTCATCCCGGAATTTCCGGAATTTTCGGTTGAATGGTTCGCTTTTCGGAAATTCAACAATTTCCGGATTTTCTGGAACTTCTCCCAGGAAATTTCCGTACCATTTGTCCCCGTTTCGAAAATTTCGGAATTTTGGGTCGAATGGTAAGCGCCCCGGGGTAACTCGCGAAATAAAGGAACTACAGCATAAAGAGGTCCTTTTGTACTCCTGACACGGGTCCCCCCCCCCCCTACACGGATAAGTTCATCGTAACACCGCCAACGAATAATAATAATAATAATAATAATAATAATAATAATAATAATAGAAAAAGCTTTATTAAAACTTCACAATAATTACAAGATTAAAAAAAGGCTAAAAGATGAATAAAATGCCTACATCCTATTACAATTTGCAATAACAACTCCTATTATAATGTTTTTTTTTTTCATTAAAAATCTCGATAAATTCAAAATCTAGATTTTCTGATAAATCTGAAAGGCGAATGGCAAAACTTAGAAAAAACTCTTTATATGATTCGGCTAGGCCACACTAAACATTGTCAATGGCTCCTTCGGCAGCTGCGATTTCAATATTGCAGTTGTTGTAGTCAAACGCAGTACGGCGGTTCACCCGCGATCCTCGAAGGCAAACCAGGACCTAAGGAGGGCAAATGATGTCCTTGCATGAATCCAGGAAATTGTGTGCGAGTAATGTTCTCCTTTCTTGGCTTTCTTGGCGTTCTTCTTTCAGCCAGTCGACTATGGTATCTTATGCATTCTTTCCCCATCCCTCCAGTAGTTGTAAACACAAGCGGCGTGAACGAACCATGCTCATGTTTATTGTTGTGAAGTTTTCATAAATTTTATTATTAAACATCCAGCAATAATAATAATAATAATAATAATAATAATAACAATAACAATAATAACAATAACAGTAATAACAATAATAATTTATTTACTTATAACGCGCAAGTATCAATATACATTTTCATCTGCGCGGAACTAAATTCATTAAAAAACTAATAGCAAGTATATAATAACTAATATATATAACAACTGATAACTAATTAACTAATAACTAATTAAAATTATATGAATAACATAAAGAATTGTATGTGTCGTGTAAACAATAAAAATATTTAAGAAAATGTTTCTCTAAAAAGATACGTCTTGAGTGCTTTCTCATTGCTTTGGCAATGACGACGGCGACGGTGGGGACGACGCCTTGTAAAAAATGAATCTATCTGTTTATATTTTACCTTCCAATGTCGACTCAACTGTGTCTCTGTTCAATATGCCTATCGGTCTAAACCTTGCTCAGGCTAAACATGCACTGATACCAAAAACTAGCCACCACGGTTCGCGTTCTCCAATCTACGTGGAACTTTGTCATTTCACGCTGCTGGTTTGTAGAAGACGGCAAAGAAATCTACCAAGATTCAAAACGCACGTGTATAGCTATTGTTTTGCTCATAAATCTTTTGTTTGGTGATGCTCTCGTCGCCGTCGCCGTCGTGGTCAGTTTGCCAAAACTCCCTAATAACACCCGGGTACAGAATAGAACTCGGATTACCCTAAACAGCACTGTCGTTAGCCCAAACAAAATTCAGGTGAGCTTGAGCGGTGCTCGCCTTATTAGCGAAAAAAAGGCACAGACTTGCGTAACTGCAGTAGAGTAAACTTGGTTGATATATGATTATGTAGCAAGTGACCTCATGTAATATTCTGCTCACTAGCCTTTTTTCCTTGAAAGTCAGGAGGGTCCGTAATCGGCCGGACAAGTGATCATGAGCCACCGCATAAAATGAAGATGGTAGAGCAGATAGAGCCAAGGCAGAAAGTATCTGTGCCCGATTGGCTTGGAATGTTTGTAAACCGCTTCGAATTTCCTCAACCTTTATTTCTCAGGGTGGGAGGAGGCTGGCATTTCCTTTATTTTAATTTTCAAGTTAAGTTTTTTGAAACATGCTGAAAGGTCCCCATGCTATTGACGTTCTCTCTATTGGTTTCACTTCAGAAAGACCTCGTCTCGAAAGCCATATTCACCAGTAAAGAGGACATTTACAACATTATCCGTCTAAGAGAAGAGGAATGAAAACGGGCGTCTAACACAATGAGGCTCCAGTTAGCGGAGTAGTTTTAACTACTCCAACTAAGAATGCTATTACCTCTCAAGTTATAAGACGAATTCAAGTCCTAAGTTGTATTAAGTCCTAGAACGCTGAGTTAAGTTGTGTCAAGTCCTAGGACAACTAATGTGGGTTTATTTTGTTTTGATTCTTTTTCAACGTTTGATCAGTTGCAAAACCTCTGACTTGATCTTTCAATACTTAAAAAGTAACCTCAATGACCACTGCGCTAGTGCTAGGCCTGAAATAAGTTCAGAATCCAAAATTGAAGCCCATGAGGCCCGAAAAATTAATCAAAAATCCCTCACTTGTCATCTGATCGTCGTTTTCGCCTGGCTGTCATATGCCGCCGACATACCTGGGACACCTAGGCCTGTGGGACACCGTTACGGCATATGTGAACATTTATCGCTGAATCATAATCCCAGGCATTGACTGTTGGCTTACCTGCGAAGTTGAGCTGAGTTCAACTTCGCACTGAGAAAAGCCCGGGATTGTCGGCGGTGGAAATATTTTAGGTGAACATCATCTGCGAACGCAACGTACCCCAATAAGACGATGCGATCCATATTAAAGGTGAAATGGTTGAAAATTGCGCCAATTCGATTTGCATTTCGCACCAATTTGAGTACGTTGGCCATCCCACGCAGATGCGACGGGGACGCACTGGAACAGATCCCCGAACGTTGTCAGTTCTAACCGGCGACTACGTGGCAGGTAGGACGACGGCATATGAGAACCAGGCTTAACAACGTTTATCAAGAGACCATGATCTGAGAAAACACATCCCCCATGTCTGGGCCTCTTCAAATGGTAATCAAAATCAAAATTCTCTTTAAAGATCAGCAGTCTCTTAATCATTTCATCTCATTGTCGTTACATTTATTTAATAGCTCTATAGATTTTTAGTAACTTTTATCACCGCAAATCTTAACTGTACTATATCTATTATACT